>JADLZL010006312.1:0-12854 GCA_015844335.1 Chrysopogon serrulatus | reverse complement strand
GTGGATGATGAATCTGGTACATGTGAATGGTTAACGATGTGATATCGTGTTGTATTTATTTTATTGTTCATAATATTGGGATTAATTGGTAAGCTTTGCCTCTTGTTAAATTAATTAAATATTGTTATTAATTAAAATGCTACCGCTGTGAACCCGTGTTTAGCTTTTTGAGCCTCATTAACCCATGCTATATTTGTTAAGTACGACATGTACTTATGGCTTGCTTTATCTCTATTATTTGGCAAAATCCCGGATGGGTAACAGACTTCGGTGCCTACGACGAGTTCGCTGAAGATTACTAGGCTTGGTGTCAACCAGTTGACGTCCCTGTGATGGTGCTTCCGCGCGAGAGTTATCTTTTATTATCGTATTATTTATGTGAAGACTCTATGATATTACTATTCGTTATGTAATAAACACTCGTGATGATACTATTCATATTTTGTCGGCTTATGTGTGTGACTGATCTCTGGGCGCATAAGAATTATGCATCAATTTTATTCTTAAAATTGGGTGTGACACCAACTGAGCCACCTCAACAGGCACATCACTAAAAAATTTTCTTCCATATGAGTCACTAATGAAGTTTGAGTGACTAGTGACACCTGTCAAACTTCTTTTTGTCTTACATGCCACTTCCGTCATATTTGCCTCCAAAGGTGTCAAAAGACGGACAAAATGACTATTTTTCCCTCAACTCAGTTGTTCTAATAATTTCTTCTGTGACAACAGTTGTCGTGCCAAAATTTTCTTGTCATGCATGTTTGGTTCGTTTGCTCTTCTCAATTCGTGGCACCTGGTGGCAGCATCATATCCATGTCTCGATAAGGCCAGCAGCAGGATATATACATGATTTTGCAATTTCACTTGTTTTGTTTTTTACAAAATTTCTGCTAGGGCCCTATCAATCTTGTGTTTTAACAAATGATAGAGTTTGAAATAAGTACGAAAGGAAGAATTGGTCAGTTCGTGCGACAGGAACCAAGTAATCCCATTGTGAAAATAATTGCACTCACGGGTCTAGATATGATGTCTATTATGAAAAAGCATTTTCCTTGAATAAGATTATTTTACTAACATTAGCAAACATGGATGAGTGATGAAGATAAGAACACTAGGAGTTCTCTTGGGTGGAGTAGCCCCAAAAAGCTTTTCTCAAGGGGCTATTTTTTTCTATCCAGTGTTTGGATTGTTTAGAGCTACTAGTGGAAATGCACGTGCGACACGCACGTGTCTAAGAAAAAGCTTTTTATTTAATAGGAGTGCCGAGTTTTACAAATACAAAAACATACATTTACTCAACATTACAAATTCAACCCCTAAAGTTTTAAAAAAAATAACGGGGTGAATGGGCATCGAGAAGGGATTAAACTTTTCTAGTTTCCATGCTTAACCACCCGTCGAGGCACCTAAAATGTGTGAAGGCATTGTATTAGTACAAATAAATAGAAAACAATAGAAGCCGACAGTTCCCTATTAAGAATTTTTACCTGTACATGTAGAAATGTAGTGCTAACAATACCCTAATCTCTATAATAATGACAACTGGTTCACATACATCACATACATAAGGCAAACTACAATCAGTTTTCTTTAAATGTTGTATCTTTGTATCGGTATGCTATCTATGCTACATAGTCTAGCAGAGCTGATGAAGAAATTTTCTGATGAAGGAAATAAAGTACTTAAAAAGCTGCTAATACATGGATCTCATCTACTTTCTACTGGTAGCAGCTGATCAGCTTACTAATTGTCTCTGAGGTTTTTTCAAACTACACATGTGAAATAAGTGCAAAAATCCAATGAAGACATGTACCGACATGCTAGGGAAAGAAACTGGAAACTCACTTTCGTTTTCATTGACCCTTTCGGAGTGGCCTTCACCATGTCAAAGTCCAAATTTATGCACCTAAGAAAATGATTCGATGTGTCACAGATCAGCAAGCATAGGAAAGCAGCTTGGGCAAAGTACTCCTCTCGTGCACAATAGAGCAGTCATTCCATGTGTTGCCCTTGGTGCATCAGAAACATAGATAAAACCAAGATTTGCAATCTCAATTCATTACCTCACAAGATTTAGAGGCCTTTTCCAAAGTAGTGTTTACTGGTATTGTTTGCTTATATGAAATAAGAAATGTACAAAAGAGAAAGCTGTACCTTTGAGGTATAGTGGGGCTTTATTAATTAAACAAACAAGAATAACAAAAGGAACCAGCAAAATTTACTCTTCCAAGACAGCAACAAGCCAGTTCAGATATTTTTCCGACTGATGATTAGTAACATAATTTTTTAACGTGTTCATAGAAATTGACAATATTGTTTTGCAAAAATAAGTTCAATAATAAAAATTGAGCTCCATTCTTTAATGGTCATGAAGAGGAGATAATTTATAGTATCATTTGATTCCCAAAATCAATATCCATTTCCACTGCTATAAACAAAGAAGCCTTGGCAATGGGAAAAAATACCAATTTGATGGAGGTATGTAGTCGGCAGGGATAAGATTCGTGCACCAAATGTCTAAAGAAAGATATATCTCTTAAAACAAGGAACAAATGCAGAGTCACCTTGTTAGTAGAATAGCGATTTTTTGGATTTAGTAAAGAACATTTATTAACTCACTATTCATCTATTTTTATTATCAGTGGAGTCGGGGTTACAAAACACATCAAAGTTGTGAACAAAAAACTTTATGTAAATTCAAATAGCTAAACTGATTGAGGCCAAAGTCACCCAGTAGAATAGAAATTTTTTGCATTTAGCACGGTTGTGAACAAAAACTTTATGTAAATTCAAATAGCTAAAATGATCAAGGCCAGGACACATTTCATGCATGCATTTTCCTGCTATTGTAGTAGTGTTTTTTGCACGGTGAAGCTTCACAAATATTTAACGTTTAGTTTGATTTGATTTTTGTAAATGGTATTTATGCTTGCTGGCATCATCAAACTTTCAATTCTATGACCCAACAACATAAATATCAGAGAGGCGAACTCTGAACAGAACAACATAAGCCTTTATTTTGCACAAAAATGTAGCAAGAATCAAACATAAAAGATCAGTACTTGATCATTTTTATCTAGTAAAACAGAAAATTTTCAGTGCAGCTGCCAATTTGTACATATATTCATGTGTTTTGATGGCCGGATGTAGTAAGAATCAAGATCTATCAAGATCTATGCATCCCTAAATGATAAAATAATAACTACAATATACTTTTTCACCCCATGCATATTGATTTCAAGTGTCAGATGCGTTCCTTTTATTTCAGGAAAAACAGCACGGTTATCAACCAAAACTTGAAATCGACATTACAGTGAAGATAAAAACAATATCAACACCTACAATTGAAATAAACACCACGGCTATGAACCAGCAAGGGCACCAATTGCAAACAAATGAGAAAGACACACCTGACCAATCTGTTCACAGACCCAACCCGCCAGACAATGTCAGAGCATTACATCTGCATCGTCTTGGCCTTATGAGCGCACCAGCACCACTGAGGCAGGAAGAAACCTAGGGAATCCAAGAAGAGCAACAGCAGGGGGAGAGAGCAGAGAGGTGTACCTTTGGGGGCGCAGCAGGTGGAGGAATCATCCTCACCGCTCTCTCCCGGCGGAGGAGGATCATCTTGTCTGGAACTGCGCTCCCCCATATCCCCATCATGTCACGCACCGAGTTTGCTTGCCTGGGGGTTCTCTCGAGAAATATGATGAAGGGACGAAGTGAAGAGGAAAGCCGTGGCCTAGGTTCGCGCCACTGCCGGTCCGGGACTCCGGGGCCACCCGGACATGCTCAGTCTCGCCGGTGCTAGGGGCTCCCGCGTCGGGCGCCACCTGCACAGAGGGCTTGCCGCATCGCAAGCGGCAGGGCTCGCTGGAGTCGAGGCCATCGGCGCAGGGACTGGCGTGGTGGGCCGCCCTGCAGGGGATCTTCCCGCGCCGTGCACACCGGGGTTTGGCCGAGCCGAGGCCACCGCGGTCGGCCCTAGGAGCGCGTATGGGGCAGAGTAGAGGCAGCTCAGCCACGTGGAATGCGAGGGGGTGGGACGGTGATGGCACGGTGCAGTAGGGGAGAGGGGCGGAGCGCTGCCGCGCTAAGAAGCAGCGAATCGGTAGGGAAGAGCGGCAGAGTTCAGCATCTTTTTTTTTCCCCTTGCCCTCACTGGGTCGACGGAGGAGGGTCTAGTGAGGACGTGCGGAGGAGTCGTGGCAGTTGTCACGGGGAGGGAGCAGGATTTCGATTGGAGGCGGCAGTTGTCGACGGAGGAGCGGCGGCGGTGGGTGCGGGTATAGGCGGGCGGGTACGCAGCGGGTGGGTGACAAAAGTTGCCAAGGAGTGGTCGTTGGTAACGTGAACCACACATGTTTCATATGTTAGATGTTATTTTTCTCTGATGGGTCCACCTGTCAGTCACAGTGGGTGAAACGTTTTTTAGGTAACAAATGATTTCAATTTCTTCGCTCCTTTATAGTATAGACTTGGGGCTACTAAGTAGTCAGTAGCTTAATTTGAATCTAAATAGAGCCTAAGATCATTAAATAAAGATTGTACCCCCCTTTGACTTGTACAGGTCTCCCTTACCTGTGTATAAAACACTAGGCAAGGAAGCACAAACGAGTAGCATTACATTTCTAGCTCTTGCTGCTCCAGTGATCCTGTTATGGTAATTATTATATATATGAGTAGGAAGCATCAGGACCACCTGCATTACTTCTGCACTCGGTGTTCTGCAAACATTTCAGGTTTCAGAACTTGTGGCCGGGGCTAGCTGCAGCTCTCTACTAGTTAGCTTTAGTCATGGAACATGTGAGGTGTGTCCTTCTCTACACCCATTCTTCTGCCTTCGTTCAAGTATGCTGGCTCCTGCATACCCCATCAAGGTGGCCAGGGTATGCATACCCCATCATATGACGTTACGGGATGTGGACCTGGGTTAGTCCAGTCGTACTCGTACTGGTTGGTCCCACATGGCCGTTGCATTCTGCGTGTTCATGTGCGCCATGCGTCATTTGGTTGGGTCCAGATGGCTGATTTTGCTGTAATTCTCGGATCCACTGCTTCAGGTCACTGTAATAATGTCCATGTATCATGGTTGGTTGCCAGGATATGAGAGCTCACCGTGCTGTGCTGACAACGATGACAACTTGGTATAGGTCTGCACCCAAGCCGACCACCAAATATATACTGTATTTGATGCCCTTGCGTGAGCAAATATAAATGGTCATTGAGCGAGGCAAGAATATTTTCAATATTAAAGACTTCCTGCCCAGCTACCTCCCTAGTGCTGTCGTGCCTATTTATTTATAATTTATAATATTTATAATAAGACTCCTGGAGAGAATCCAGAGCCACGTCACCCAAAAATTCTCCCAGCCGTCTGATCCTCCGCTGAACGGCCCCGATTTTGTGAAGCGGATTCATCTAGGAGCAGCTTCTCCGGCTTCTCGTCGGAATCCAGGAACCAAATATATACTCTGGCTCCTGCTTCTCCATCTTAATAAAAAAAAAAAAAAAAAAGAAGCCTCTCCCCGTGCTCCTTCCGAAGGCCGACGCCGCCGCCTCCTGCTCGTCCCCTTCCTCTCCCCTCTCTCCCCTGCGGCGGCGCACCGGCGGGGCCGGATCTGCGCGGTGGCTGCCCTCCGGCGTGGCAGCCGGCAGTGGCCACAGCCGACGCCCATCCCTTCCCCAGTGCCACAGCCTGCTGTGCAAGACCGAGCACCCAAACCCTAGGTTACGTGGCGACGGCGACGGACGCGCCCGGGGTGCGGCGGCTGCGGCTGAGGTCACCCTCCTCCTCCCCACGCCGTCCTCTTCCTCCTCCTCCCCGCGCGTCATGGCGTGGAGGACGGGCTGGCGCCGCAGGGGTACCGTCGGGCACCGCGCGAGGCGCTGGCGGCGCCTGACGGGCCCTCGGCCTTAGCCTCCCTCCCTCTCTCCATGCGCTGGCCACGAGCAACCCTCAGGTACGCCTACCCCTTTTCTTCCCTGTCTACTGCACTAAATCAGTCATCCAAACTTTAGTCTAATAATCCATTTGTATTTTGATCTGATCGAATTACAATCTATTGTGCCTGGCTGCCTGCTAATTTCGTTTTTTGCAAAAAAAAACATAAAACAGAGAGAATGCTAGAGAAAGAACTGAAAATATGGTATACAACTGCCATCATACATGGGTCTACGAAAAGTTTCTTGGATGCCCATTCTTTTTTTTTTTATTTGAGCAACTCCCATAAGATTAGTCTTTTTTTTTGTTAGCTCAATGCTTTCAGCAATCAATCGTCAAGTATGATCATGACAAATGAGGAGTCTGCTAGTGCCTTTCTCATCCAATTGCATTGTTAGAGAATTAATATACGTTGATCTGTAATTTTTTTTTTATTGAGTAGGTTACATTGATTTTTATTTTTTGGGGGGGTTTTAAAAAGCTCTTTTAGTTTCCTTTTAAAATCACTGGGTGGGACATAAAAAAAAACATATGTGGTGTGCTAGGTCTGAAGGTTGCAGAGGAAAAAAAATAGCAGCTCTTGTCAACATTGTCGCTTGGGCAGTTTCCAACAAGGGGAAATACCGTCTGTGCTATGCACTGCTGATTCCAGTACTTGCAAGTTAACAGAAATTTCAGCTTTCTATTTTTCTCCTTCATTAGTATTCCCCTTCAAAATCTGTTTCCACTTTTTGTATGTTATCAATTATATAGTTTGTTCAGTATTCTTCTTTTCGCTGCAGCCTTTGATCACAGCAACAGATTAATTGAAACACAGACATATACCTCTGTGTTACTGGCAATGCTTACTGTTAATGTTTTTTTTTAGAAAAGGTATGCTTACTGTTAATGTATCTTTCATCTTTATTCTACATTTTTATTGGAATGAGGATACCTTGTTTCAGGCAGCATATAGTAGTTATTTTAAAATCTTATGTTCATTATTTTCCTGGAGCCCTTCTACCTTGGCACCTTCTTATCTAAGAACCTTTTACATGTAAAAATTTCATGGAAAGTAGAAAGCCGACCATTTCATTTCAAGGAACATGAGGTGGACCTAGACTGGCATAGTTTCAATTGAGATGTCCTAAAATAAAAATGATCTTTTACTAATCCAGCTAAACCTTACATAGTTAATTGTTCCAATCCCTTCCTTGCTTTATGATGGCTTTTATTTACCCTGTCACTCCCCAGTAATGCTTGCATGCTCATTCTGGCTTTATTATTTGATACCAGGTTTGCCTTGCTGCTCGGTTTGATGACATTGATACAACTATATATCTTCAGGGAGCAGTTTGTTCATTTCTTGTTATTCTATGATTACAGGCAGCAAGGTGATTTCTTAGTTCAGCATTATGCTTCAGTGACTTGCCGTTTGCCTGTATATCGGTTCCTAAACCATTTGCCTCTATATAAGTTGCAGTAGCGTTGTGCTTCATGGTGTCTTTTGTTTTTGTCTGTACTAATAGTAGCTTCTAAAAGGCAACCAGCTTATGATATAGGCTTCTGCCTTACTGTCTATTTTGCCTTTTAAAAAAATGATCACCTTATTAATTTAGGCCTGCACCTTATTGCCTGTACTTTGAATATAAGTTTCGCAGTTCCTTTATACCAAAGATTGCTGCATTACATTTGCTGCTTCTCGCTAAGCATAGAATCCTAGATTAGGTTTACAGCTCTAGGTTTTACCACATATACTTCATGGGCCTACCAATGAATAGATTCGACCAAAAATCAAACTCTGTACTGTAGAGTTGGATTTTCTTGAGAGTACATATGGAATTTATACTTATTTGACCAATAACCAAAGTCATTTCTAACTTTATTTTTTTTGAGCCAACTGTTAATGTCAAAACATACTCTCTCAGCTTGTGGACAAATTGTCTAAATATACTGCCTCAGGTCCTGAAATAAGCATTCTCTATGTAGATTAATCATTCAAATTTGAAATAAGCATTCCCTATATAGCTTAACTATTCAAATTTTAATTATGCTGCCCCAAGTCCTGAAATAAATATCATAAATGAATTATGCAGGTGCTGCCAGAGGTGTTGCTAGAGTTCAGTAATCCTATTGGAATCTTGGTCATCTCAACACATATTCAACCTCATGCATTTAGCCTACAAATTTTTTAGTAATATTCCTGTCCTCACACAAAAACCCTTAGTTTGGCTGCTCTTCAGGTGGTCTACCTGTGCCCTAAAAATTTCTTTGTTTTCTAGGCTCATACTTTCCTTTCTTCTCTATACACTGGTGTACAGCTAGAAAATAACAAGTTGTGCATTTAACCACTGGAGTTATAGAATAAGTCTGTCTAATTATTTAACACCCACCTGATAATGATCCAAATAATACTACTATGTGTATCTGTAAATAGTTTTGTCTTTAACAAGCTGCATGATCCGTGTTTACTTTATACACTTCATTGTGTTGGTGGCCTTGAGCTCTGTGACTCATGAACATAAGTAGACACAATGAAGTGTATAAAGTAAACATGGATATAAAGAGTTCTCGCGAAGAATTCTCTATGTCAAAATACCTGTACAAAATTGTTGTGAATTTATCCAATATTCTGACAAATATAAAGAGTATCCTCTTTTGTGTATTCTGCAAATCAATTTATAGTCCAGTCAATGCTCATTAGTGATGTTGTCTTTAGTCTCCAATTCCATGTTCAAACTTTTTGATGCAAGCATTTTATTGCCAAAAATCAGTACCCAATTGGTTACAGTACTTCCACATTATCTGAGGAGTATATGCTGTAACTTTTTTTGACCATATGATAAAAGATTTCAAATTTATAGTGGCAAACCATTGGCCCAAGCCCCCAAAGAACTATAATATAGTAAACAACAATACAGTCTTTATCAGAATTAAAATAATAATAATTAGTTTGAGTAAGGTTCGTGGAAAGTACAAGGCCTCTTATGGGTTTATACAGAACAAGTACAGTCCCAAACATAATAATAATAGCCATGTAGCCTGTTACAATTGGATGCATCTACTCAAAATTCAGCTTCACAGCCTCATTGTCTAAAGAAGCATTTCAAACTAATTAAATGATTGATACAAACTATACATCGTACAAGACAATGTACTGGATATGTTTGATATATCTCAGACTAAACACCACCTGAAGTTTGCTTCGTCAGGACCTACTGAAACCCTGCACTATATCTTACAAGACAATGTAGTTTCATAGTGACACATGATGATATGGTAATTTGTGTGATCAATGGTTCAATGCCTTCGGGAAATGATTTTTTGCTATTCCTTATCTAACATTTTAGACTGATAGTCTTTACGATTTTCAAGCTGACTTCATTTTTTTGTCCTTTTGATTTCAGTTCTTGGTTAGCCTTCACAAATATGGAGTATTATTATTGCTGGCTGCTTTGAAAGGGCCGTGCAGCAAATTTGGCACCATGGCTGCCTCTTCAACAACAAGGTGAGGTTTCCTATATGGCTTGCTCTTAGTACAAACTTAGATCTCATAAGTAGATTAATTCAAGAGCTCATGTATTGTCTATCGTGTGTGCTAGCGCTCTTACAAGCAGTTCGCTACAGGTTAATACTATATGAGCTTTTGATGCTTTCTTGCATAAAGGATTAGTTCTGTTGCACTACACTATTTTGCCCTGACACACACACACCTAATTTAATGGCATCAAAGTTAAACATTGTCTGCTCAAGGTCCACAAATTTTTTTTTCAAAATGAAAATTTTATTGATTTCAAGATTGTCCCATCAAGGTGATACGTTAACTTGAAATCTTCTCAGACTCTGCCTAGGTAGCACACAGCTTTTTTTTTTTTTTTCAATACATATGCACATTGGCCTTTTTTTGGGAGCCTCCATGTAAACAGCAGATTGTCAATTCAGGCTGCCTTACTTCGTTATACTTTCTCTCCATTCCTTCTTTCCCTCTTTATTGGCTAATGTGTTGTTAACAAATTCATGTATTTGTAATTTTAGTCATACCAATATGCATGAGACTGTGATAATGTTAGTTGCTATTGTTAGAGCTGTTGTTCATAATAAGTCTTCACTTCCTTCCTTCTGTACTACTAACACCTCTTTAGAAGCTATAGATCTGTCCTCCATCTTGAAATGCATGGCATGGTGGGAGGCCAAAAATACATGTTTACCTTCTGTTCTTTCTGCTTACAGTTCTCAAAACCATACATGTGTCTTCTTGTGAAGATTTGTTTGGTTTCACCCCAATTCTAGAAAATTATAATTGTATGTGGTTCACATATAAACAGCCATATCCTCCTTTTATATAGATAATTGGAGCATTCTTTTTAAATGAATAGAATTCAGGCCCCTTGGAGTCAAAGATTTTCAAGCACATGGCCAACAACCTAGACTTATTCCAGTTAAGTCTTGGCTATTAATCCACCAAAAGACATAAAGAGCCTGCAAATTACAATGATGCTTGTAGCTATGGGCCTAATACCAAATTGTTTTTTTAACATGCCTGTTTCTAAGCATGGATTCAAACAATGTTTCTCTTTTCCAACTTTTTGATCAGATTATTCAGGCTCCACCTACCTTTGGTATATTCTGACAATGGGAGCCAATTGGTATGTGCCCCCTGATCTTTATATGCCATTGCACTATGTTTTGCAGTGGCTTAATTCAGCATTTTGCAATATCTAGAATTTGAAGACACAAATGATCTATTGACTCTTCTTTAGTAATCTAAAATCACATATATGTTTGGTTTTTTAGTGCTTTAGTCTGAAACTGAAATCGATATTGTTGTCTTTCCCTGGGCGTACCCCATTGTTGCCTCTGCTTCACCGCTTTTGTCTACAAAAATGAAACCAGCAATTACGCAACTAGATGGTAGATTATATTATCCAAAATTATCTTAATCATTTTATTTGATTGGACAGCTTCTAATATCTGTAATTGAAGATGGTATGACGTTTTTCAAAACCACACTGAGTGCATGTGCTGCTACAAAAATTGAGGTACAACATTCTTACTAAAAACAACCTCACCACTCTGCTGTTATCTATATACATGTAACATGGCATACTATATGAACAGATTCATCACCTGGCAAACCACATCCTCATTCACCAGCAGCCTCTCTGATTGTGAACTGAAGTACTAACAAACTAGCGTGAAGCTATCAGTAGCTAGGCAGTTTGGCCCCATGTAAAATACAATCTACCAAATATATATTATTTGTATTGAAGTATTCTCCAAGTATCCCTACTATGTCTATCTATGTTCCCTTGTTTCTACAATCATTTCTGTATATCATGTGATTGCTTTTCGTTCTCAAATTTTTTATAGTTCAAAAAAAAAAAAAAAAAAAAATATATCAGCGTCAAGCAACCTAAAGACCACTAATATTCTATGTTACTCGCTACAAATTAAACTTGATAAATTGTGCGTTTCACCGGCGTGCGGCGTAGGAGCCTTTCTACTGAGCCATATATATATATATATATTCCCTGGAACACTAGATGAGTTTGCACGTGAGAGAAAGAATAGATGCCGGCTACGTGAGAGGGGTATAGTAGCATGCCTACATATCCAATGTAAGAAGATGAAGACGAAAAATACAACTTCACTGTACGTGTCCTCACAAGTGGCAGCCTAATGGTACTACAATGCTTCCAACGGCGACTGTATCCAGAACCTTTAAAACCAAACCCCTATTGCCTGCACTACCTAGGATTCTCTGAAAATAGCCTCTTGCTCTGGGCGACGAAGGCAATGGGAGATATATATCATATCAGCAGCTAGCGCAAACTGTAAAACCATCACTCAAGTTTTTTTTTTCCATAGCCAGATTCGGCTGTTGTTCTTTTTCCCATCCTTTATATTTTTGTGTCTAGCTGGGACTTGATGCTCCGTTTGTGGAGGACACGGGTGTTTCCGAACACTTCTATTCTCATGTCTATTTGTAAGCCAGTATAACCCCTGGCAGACACACAATTTGCTTTCTATAAGCGGGGCCATAGGTCTTTCTGATAAGAGTACTAACACAGGATCACTTAGCAGTGGATTAGCCGGGTTAACTGACTTAGAGTGAAAGTGATTCATTCATAACCTAGTACATGATCTAGCACAAGAATACAGCAGTACAGAGTGGAAGGAAGAGGAGAATGTTAGGGTTTCCGACCATCGGTTTAGGAGCGGCCGCTACTGAATCCGCCATTGCCTTCGATTCCTAAGTGGAGATGGGGGGAAGTTCCGGCCAGCTGGTGATGCAGTGGCGGGCGGTGACTTCCCGTCACTCTTGTGCGGCTCCCTGGATCGGGTTAGGGTCTAGGTTTTGTCAAGGGGGGTAATTAGGCGGCCAACCTGAAGTGACTCGTGCCCGGCCTCCCCACCTCTATTTATGTACCGGTACGTGACAAGGGCCCTCCAACCATAGGTGGGTTGGGCTCTCCCGATCAGAGGCGAGATCAAGGTCCCATGGGCCGTTGGGTGCAATAGGAGGAGAGATCGGTCCCACAACGTTACGTGATCTCTTCACAATATCTTTTATCTTAATCTAATTAACTTATCTTAACCTTAACTAAACTTAATACTTAGCTCCCCCTCGTTATAAAGAGTTTCGTTAGCGCGTCTCATCATCCACGAGAAAATTTCCGTTGGATTTGCTTGACTCTGATTGCACCTCTCTAAGTTGAGATAGAGGGGAGGTTCTAACTAACGGGCCCTAAGTGTTCGGGGAATCATAAGAGCTTTCCTTAGCCGAAATGCAGGAGTACAGTGTTTTTAGCACGTTGGGTGGTAAGTCTTTTATTGAGGTGGATCCCACTAACATGTTTTACGTCTTAATATGCTCTAGACTTATAATATGATCTGAACTCTTTTTCTTTTCACAACATAATTG
>JADLZL010006311.1:0-121501 GCA_015844335.1 Chrysopogon serrulatus | reverse complement strand
GATTCATTGAGGTCAAGGATGGGTTTAGAGACATTTCATGGGCATAGAAGGGAAGAAGATAGAATTTATTCCTAAGTGGCTTGGTTCTCCTTCTATGGCATCACTTGACATGTCATCCTTGAACTTTTTCCAATGTCTTTCAAGAGGGAAAGGAAGTTGGCGATACTTTTTCCCAAGATGCTTGTCGGTTGCTAAAACGGGCGGTTCTAGCACCAACAAGTGAATTTCTGGTGTGTGTTCCCAACTTGGGAAGGTATGCAAGAAGGACACAAGGAAGATTTGTATTATCTTGCACCTAAGTGCTCTCGTAGGTGGGTGTACAAGCGAGTGGAGAGAGAGCTGGTCCCAAGTCTAGAGTAGTGATCGTGCAAGTGCCAATATCGTGTGTGTGGAAGGGCTCCAAGGTTGCTTATGTGAGTGCGCTTAAGAAGGGGCCCAGTCCTCCCCTTTTTTATAGCCGCAAGGGGGATAGGATTCTAAAAGGTGCCCGTGTATATGGAAGAGGCCAGCGTGTGCCTCTTGCGTCACACGAGGCCTCGGGTCCACACGCCTTTCTTATGTCGAGGTCCAGGTGGGCGCCGGCCTTTTATGAAACAGTCATTTGCCGTGAGTAAGTCACAGCCCCTTATCGGCTTGACGGAGAGGGCGGCGTCCACTGTGAAGTGATGGAGAGGCAAGGGGAGGCGTATCGACCCCGTAGCGTCTTTGTAGCTTTGACTTACTCCGGTTCAGAGGCTCGGAGGGCCCTCGAGCCTCTTGCCCGTCTGAGGGCGGTTGGCACGGGGAGGGAGCCGTCATAGGGGGCAATCGCCGCCCATCCCGGCAGCGAAAACCCGGGAGGGGACTCGTTGTCGACCAACGTCCCGGCCGACTCGACTCCGTCACGGAGGATGACACCGGATGACGGCCCCGGCGTGGCGGCCACCGCCTTGAAGCTTCAGCGACTTGACTCGCGGTAGGGTTAGGCTACGGCGCCCACGGTGGCGGGCCCGGCCTCCACCGTGGAGGATAACGTAATCATGAGCGCAGGTGAGGGTTGTGGCAGACGGCTCCTATCCCCCGCCAAGGGATAACGTTAGTCCGAGCGGGAAGCGTGGGGAAGGCGGGCGGCGCATATATTGACCCGAGGAAGTGCGGCGCGCCCCGTCCCGAGGCCTAGGCACGGGAGCTCTGGCAGGGACGGAAAGTGGGAGCTCGTCCCAGGGCGCTCGCGTGAGGGGTCGGGGCGAGGCGGAGCGTTAGCGCCCGGTCCCGAGGCCTCGGCGGGGAGGGCTCGGGCGAGGCGGATGTATTAAGCGCCCGTCCAGAGGCCTCGGCGGGAGGCTCGACGGGACGGAATGTCGGCCCGTCCAGGAGTCCTCGGCGAGGGAGGCTTCGGACGGGATGGTGGCGGTGTCTTTGGGCCTTGGCGAGCCGTGTTTGTTATCGTGTGGCTTTGTTTTTGCGTTTGTTGGGCCCGATTTGTTTGAGGGCCCTAATTTTTGGTACCGACAATGCTCTTACGAGAAGATCGATGTGTATTAATTTTTACGAGCATCTTAGCTAAGCGGAAGTCTAAATCATCAAAGTGGAATTTCAAAGGTTTAGGATCGATAGCTAAATCTTGGGAATGGAATGATTGTGTTTAACTACTAAGACTTACGTGTCTAGTTCGGGTGATAAGTTCTTCTCTTCATCAAGGAGCTTAGAATGGTTACCTTCTCAGAAAAGGGTTTATCTCGAATTATATTAATTAAACATGGGCACAGCTCATAGCCCGTGTTATGATAGGTTCATTAGATTTTGGTGGCCCAAAGCTTTTGCGCATGCCATAAAGGCAGATAGGAATAAATTAAAAGCATCCATAAGGATGAACATAAAAATAATAAAGAGAATGAGATAAAATAGGAAAAGATAAAAGTATAATACAAGATTAAGCTAGACTAAGTTAAAATCAGCAAACCGTTCCCCAGCAATGGCGCCAAAAATGCTTGTTGGTATAAATTAAGCGTACTCCATTAAATAATATTTAAGTAAGATTATCCATAGCGCCACGGATATCATTATCGGCGTCATATTTTACCTGAGGTTTTAAATATCATATCCACAAGAAACAGTTGTGATGATGACAAAATCTATTGACTTAACCCTACAATTAGGCTAGATAATATCAAGAAAGAGGAAATATCTATTGAACTCTAGTTCGACAACCGGTAAGCTTTGTATAATATTGTTCTAACTGGGCAAGTATCCCGAATAAGAGAAGAAACAGAGTAATCTCCTACCAAGAACCTATAAGCCTATCAATCCTATCAATGGGAAGTGGACTACAGAGGATTTAATGAAGCTATAAAGTCACCTTCGCGAGCTACCACTATCCGGCTAATCAGGGGACATCCACAAGTAAACCTAGCCTAGGCACCACGCCTATACTATCAAATACTACTTTAACTAAGTAATGACCAAGATCAAAGCACTCAATATGAGCTGTGAACTTAAGAACAAATAAGAACAACTGCTTACTTGAGTTTGAGTGTTGAATACAAAAACACCTCGAATAACGCAGCTACGGGTGAGGGAGCTAAATCCGGAAGAATACATCCCAATGAAGAGGCACCGACGGGCGGGAACTCCTCCGAATCTCTACTCCTCTACTCTACCTCTCTAATCTCTAAACAAGACTAGATCTAGAAAACTAGTCTCTCCCAATTGCTACATCTAGATGAACTAGAACTAGATGAACTAGAACTAGATCAACTAGAGGGACCCTAACCCTAATTATGTAGAGAATATGAAGCACCGGGTGTAGAATGCCCCTAGGAAGGGCCTTGGGGCGTCATTATATAGGCCGAGGTGGAGTAGAGGGCAAGGAACCGCCACGTCATCGATCCAGCGTCTTCATGTTGTGTGCACCGTCGGATCAAACCGACCTTAAATCGACGTAGGGATGCTTTGCTTGACTTCAAGGAAGCCGGGAGGAAGTCTCTAGAAGGGGGCACCGCCTTACGCTTGACCTAGGGGCCGATAAGGCCTAGGCGTAGGGGCCGGCCGGCCCCACACTGAGGCCCCCTCGGGTCCCGCCGCTTCGGGTGTCTTCTAGATGTTTCCCTAAGCCCGATGACGATGTTTTTCCGCCGCGGATAAGTTTCGTGATAATTATACACTCTAATCCCTCTTTTTATGTTTTTCTCGAATAATTCTGGAAAATATAGAATATGCAAAACTCGTGGAAATTGTCGGTTAAAACACTAGACTAATGTGTATTCATGTGCCTTTTTCATGTCTAAAGTTCTAATAAATATTGACGTTATCCAATCGTCAACACACTTGGACACACGGACGGGCCAAGAGAGCGAGGTTGCTAGGCGGGGTTGATCGACGAGGACGTCAATCTCTTGAGGGGTGAGGATGTAACATCCAGACCTAGGGCTTAATTAGATTAATATGATACTCATACCAATAAGTTACAACTTTTTTCCGGAAGCTCATCTTAAAAGAACTCCAGCCTCAAGCGTGCTTGGCCTGGAACAATTTCAAGATGGATGATCGACTGGAAATTCATTTTTGGGCGTGCATGAGTGAGGACAAAGTGCGCAGAAAAGAATGATGTTGGTCTGTGAGGGCAGTATTGGTCCTATTAAAAGTCGTCTAATGTAAGCCCCGCCTCGAAAGAGACGAGACGTTACTGGCCCGCCCACATGCCACCTAGCAATTGCCCGCAAAACTACTTGTCTACGTGTGCACTGGACGTGATGCACATACGCGCCTATGTCCAGTCACTCTTGACTATCCATGTGATGCTCTTGTTCAGCCTTGGCCATCAAATCGTAATGGCTAGCTTGCTCCCATGCACATTTATGTTGCACTGGATGCATTGGTCCACGACTAGACGCGTCTGATCCTCATTCTGCTCCTTGCGCACACAAGCATATTAGATGCGATGCTCAAGCTGGCCGAACATGCGAGCAAGTGGCGTTCAATCGATTCTAGAGAGGTTTTGCAAGGTGCTTGATAACTTAGATAGAGAGGTGCAGTCTTGGCTAGATTGATAGTTTTAATTCCACACTTGTTTTGGTTAGCTACAGCGTTTGAGTTTTAGAAAGTACTATTCACCCTCCTCTCTAGCCCACTATCATGACCCTACAAGTCACATACTAGGTCCTAATGCACATGCGGCAATAAATTCAGTTAGTGGCACTTGATAACCGCTATTACCATTTTTCCGCTTTTTATAGTGCAACTATCTATCCTAAATGTGATCACACTATCTATAGTGTTATGATCACCACATCAAAATGTCTCCTATCAATGTACATATGCCTTGAGCCCATTTTATTATTGTCTTTATTTTTTCCATCTTGTGGCTATCACCTTTGACCTCCATGGTTGCCATCAAGCTCCACCACTTGATTTGGATCATCCTATCTTTTGCTAGACATACTTAGCTATAGAATTAGGCTAAATAAGTTCCAGCAATTATTATTGGTATAATTAACACACAGATAGATCTGCAAGCACACATATACTATTGTAGCCTTCACCCAAGTATTCCAAGTATCGTATCCATAAGAAAATATGTGAGATCAACTATGCTCTAACTCAACTAGGGGTAGCAACAAGGTGAGGGTAGAAACAAAGTTAAAATAGAAACTAGGTTGAGGTTTAATTTGTCTAAGAGTAGAAACCAAGGTTAATTATAAGAAGAGCATCGAGAGGATAACTATGGTTCTCTTTTTCGAACTTGGGTAAGCTTGTCTTCTATTGTTCAACTAGGGACATTACTTAAGGAAGAATACCAACAGGGATGCATTTCCTTAGTAGCCGGGGTCCTACTTTGTCTACAAATAGGAGGTGGACTACGTGGGACTCAACGTAGGTGTCATAGCTACGTTCTAACATACTTCATGATCTACCACGGATCCAGAATGCAGGATGCATCCATGATAACCTGAGTCTAAGCAACATGCTTACACTTACAATTAATACCATAACCTATAGGTCTATAGATTAAAGCACTCAAGCTAAGAATTAATTGGGTCCCTGATGATGATTTGCATAGAATGATTGAAAACACTAGGTAGTAGGCTGGTTTGCCTCTCTTCATGGAGATCTTTCTAATCGTAGCATGGGAACTTTGGAAGATGGAAAGTTTTTTTGATGGTACTCGGGCAACCTTCGGTAGATTGATTAGGAATTTCAAGGATGGAGCAACTCTTCAAGCGCATCGCTTAGGGAATGATGTTGGAAGTTCAATTGGTCCCTGGCTGGATGCCTTGTAATTTTCTTGTCTGTCTTATCCTCCACCTGTGTTGTAAGTATGTTTTGAACTTGTACCCTCCTTTGTTTTGTTTTCTAAATTTTTTTTGATCACATTAGGAACTTTCCCATGGTTTTTACGTAAAAAAGAGTCATGATCTAGATAAACATTATAGACATGGAACTTACTTAAATCAGAAGTTGATTGCCAGAGACATCCAAGGAGCAAGCTCAAGTAGAGCTTGATCCCACCAAGCTGCAAGCCATAGTGAGAGCACCGACAGGCTGACACTTCCTCTAACTCCTCTCTCGCTCTCTATCTCACTATTATCTATAAGACTAGATCCTAGAGAGGATTAATGTTATCTTGATAGCTGGCTCTTGAGAGGTTGATCCATTCAAGGGATACCTCTTGGTTAGGGTTTTAGGGATTACTCCCAGGAGGGGATTATGATGGATGCCTCAAGGAGGGAAGTGTCTGGGACTGCTTATATAGGTGGGAGCGTACAACATGAGCCCTTGAATCAAACCGAATTAAGTAGTGGCTTTGATATGATCTAGGAGGTGGTGGGGAACCGACGTTCGAAGTGGGGGGTGAGTCTCTAACTTGGTGGGCTGACCCGTCTAGGGGGTGGGGCTAGTTGGCCCCACCTGGCAGCCGCCCTAGCTTCTCAACGGTGAGTTGCCTTCTGGTGTATTTTAGAATGTTCCTTTTGCCGATTTCAGTGCGAATTTGATATCTTTTAATTCCGAGCTCCAAATGTGGCAAATGATACTCGACGAGCTCTTCGCAATGATGCACTTCAATTCATCATTTGAGATGGTTTTATACTATAAAAATGAATTATTCTACAAAACAAGTGAGAACACTAAAATTCATTGAATTTGTTAGAATCAAACCTTATATATATGTTGGTGATTGCTTTTAAGTGCATATGTAGGTTATGTTAACGGTTAAAATAGTAGTTATCTGCCGTCAACAATTATCGAAAACCAAACTAATGCTTTTACCACGCCGCCGCCTACGCGAGGCTGAGGATCTGGCGCACCACCCATGTGAAGCTGGAGAAGCCGACACCGCTTCTCGTGAGAGGTTGGAGGTCGCACGGCCGCTAACGTTGTTGGTTGGAAAAGGACGACGTCTAGATCTCACCACCGCCATTGAATGAACAAATCGGTGGTGGCGATGCAAATACAGTGTATTGTTGCAAGTAACCGGAGAACAGCCATAGGTTGAAGACGAGGTCAGTTTAGACATTTTCCCACCTTACGTATCTAAAAACTAAAAAAATATATAAAATAATCAGTGTCTGTCGGCAAAGACCACGAATTTGTAATGTTCACCAACAAATTTCGACGCTGTTTACCGGTTGCTATAATGTCCCACAACAGATCTTGCCTTCAAATTATTATTAATAAAAATGAAATAAAAAGCAAAACCAGCAATTCAGCATAAGCTGAGGCGCTACATTCAATAACAAAAAGAAAACAGAAAGAAAGCGGCGTACAAAAAGGGAAAAGGAGGAAGCAAGCAAGGTGATCGGGGCAGCGTGGGAAGGCACAACCAAGGGGAGGGCGCCAGCTGCCCGACGACGGCGACGCGCGGGACGAAAAGGCGAAGGCGAGCGAGGAGGAGAATCAAATAACGCACCCCGGAAGGCCACAAGCCGAGCTTGTGGCTGTGCGCCCCTCGCCGTGGCCCCCACCCTCTCCATCTTCCCCTCTTATACCCGCTCGCCTTCCCCTGTCCATGGCCAGCAGGCAGGCAGCAGCACACCAGACCAGATTTCAATTCCATTCGCTGGTTGGCTTCTTTGCCGGCCGGCCTCGTCGTCTCCTCCGGTTCCGGTGGCAAGTTGAAGTGAACCTACCTGCGGGACCTCGACCTCGTCCGCCGTCTGTCGCCTAGCTAGCTGCTTCGTTCTGCTTTCGCTTGCAGCAGCAGAGAAGAGAAGAAAGCAGCAAGCTGGGAGTTTGTTTGTTTGGATCGAAGTTATCGACAAGAAGATGATGGCGGAGTGCCAAGCAGCAGGAGGAGGAGACTTCCTCATCAAGCTCTTCGGGAAGACCATCCCGGTGCCGGAGCCGGAGTCTGGCGACGCCAAGGTTGGATATTTATATATAAAATCATCTTGATTGCTGTCTTATTACCGCACCTTTCTTCAGTTCATTTCCAGCGCAGTCGATCCGCTGCGTTTCTTGGTTACTGGGGTTGGTTTTCTAGCTAGGACATGAACATGAGTCACCGGTGAGTTGCTCATCTGTTCAACAGGGGATGATTGATTGATTCCCCGGACGATTCACTGGACTGCGCTCGGGGTGATTACTGATTAATTGGATTTGAGTGCCATTTTTTTGCTTACGAAGAGATAGAAGATTGCTCTTCTCCAAAACAGGGCGTTTGCTTAGGAGTATTGTATTGCAGTTGCAGTGAGCGGTCTAACAGACGAAGGGAACTCCATGTTTTGCTACACTAGGCACAGGAGAAAGCGGAGGCCACATATTATTATTCTCAGGCATGGTGTAAACGTGGAGGCCTAAAGCTGTTTCTAGTAGTCTCCACTGCCTGCCTCCTTGCTTGGATGGATGCATCACACCATCTAATTTCCTTGTTAAGGTCTAAGAAAACAACAACTTGACTTTGCTCCAAAATACCACCGTGGGGGATACAAAATCAAGCATTACTACTAGTACCAGGAGTAGTAGTAATTTATATTAATTAATGTAGTAGTGCGTGCTAATGTCACAGTGTAAAATTTAAGAAATTGCCCCTAAATTTCTACTCATGGAAATCAAATATTTAATTCCTAGGGGGAAACATAACAAAGCAAATGTAATATTTTTCTTCTGTTTTATTATATATTAGATACTACTAGCTACTAGTACTTATTATATACAATAAGTAGTACTCTATACAAGAACCATCCTACTAACTAATAAAGCATACGATGAAATTCCAAATTTACAACTGTTTTCTACCAACTACACCCAGGAGCTGATCAAATGAATTTTTTATCATTCTACTAGGATCTTCAGCAGAGTGGCAGCAGCAGCAGCAGCTCGACTGAACAGGATCAGGACGCCGCCCATCATGCTCTGGAGACCGCGCACCCGGACACCTCCGACCCTTCCCCACAGCCAGAGGTCGTGGACGCCGAGGACCCCAAGAGCTCACCGGAGACGCCTCAGAAGCCCAGCGACGGCGGCGACGCTGCCAGCCAGAGGGAGAAGCTGAAGAAGCCCGACAAGGTGCTGCCGTGCCCGCGCTGCAACAGCATGGACACCAAGTTCTGCTACTTCAACAACTACAACGTCAACCAGCCGCGCCACTTCTGCAAGAACTGCCAGCGCTACTGGACCGCCGGCGGCGCCATGCGCAACGTGCCCGTGGGGGCCGGGCGCCGGAAGAACAAGAACGCCGTCGCCGCCTCGCACTTCCTCCAGAGGGTCCGGGCCGCGCTGCCCGCCTGCGGGGCCGGCGACACGCTCAAGACGACCAACGGTACGGTGCTCAGCTTCGGCCATGGCGGTGGCGGCGCGCCTCCTGCCTGCCTGGACGTCGCCGAGCAGCTCAGCCACCTGGCCCCGGTCAGGAACGCCGGCAACCCGGGCTCTTGCAGTGAAGGATCGACCAACAGGGACGACAAGTCTTCCCTAGACGAACCTGCCGCTGCCGCAAACGGAGACGGAGTGCAGCACCCACTCCCAGTCCCTGTCCCAGCAAGCATGAACAGGGGGCCGGCCACCGTGTGGCCGCCGTACAGCTGCGCCCCATCTCCGGCGGCGTATTTCTCCTCGGGCATCGCGATTCCGATATACCCGGCCGCGCCGGGTTACTGGGGCTGCATGGTTCCGGGAGCTTGGAGCCTGCCATGGCCGGTGCAGCCCCCGTCGCAGTCGCAGGGGCAGGGCCCCTCGCCGTCGTCGCCCACCTCCAACAGTGCTCCTTCGGTCTCATCATCTGGGGCAGCTGCTGACTCCCACACGCTGGGACTGTTGCTGGGCAAGCACCCCCGGAACCGGGACCGGGAGGGTGACGACGGGAGAAACGGCGGCCATGCCCATGGCCATGGCAACGCCAAGGTGTGGGCTCCCAAGACCATCCGGATAGACGACGTCGACGAGGTGGCCAGGAGCTCAATCTGGTCCCTCATCGGGATCAGAGGCGACAAGGCGAAGCAGCAGGACGCAGATGCCGCTGGTGGTGGGCACAAGCAGCTTGCTGGGACGGTGTTCGAGCCCAAGCGCGAGGCCACCAAGAAGGCCATGATGACAAGCAGCTCGCCGCTCCTGCACGCGAACCCCGTCGCGCTCACGCGCTCGGTGGCCTTCCAGGAGGGCTCTTGAATCTTCTCTCAAGTTGAAGGACATCCATCAGCACAGCAGCAGGGATTTTCTCATGCAGCCTTCTCTCATCTGAACTGAACATGAGCTTAGCCTGACAGTACTGATTTTTTTGTCTCTCTCTAAATCATCAGAGGATTGTAATATATATCTATATAGGTATATATATATTTGTTGGGTGGGTATATATATATATATAAATATAATATAGCTAGTGTATGTGTAACATAGCTACTTGTGGACTTGTAATATAGGCGGCATGCAGGATGTACATAGAATTAGCTATTTGGGTTTGAGAATTGAAAGACCAGGAGATCAATAAGGTCCCTGAGTGTATGTAGATAAATAAATAACGTTAATTAAGAAGATATATATTGCTTGAGGTATTTAATTTCACTCTTCAGAGCAGCTTGTTGACAATACAACAAAGTATTCTCTTTTGGTTCATGTGCGTACATCATACATTCACCAGTCCGCTAGATTCAGGATATATTCTACTAGTATACCTTATATTTGTCTACTTTATTCTTGCATCAGGATGGGCAAGGAACATAGCTAGCAGTATCTGATTTCTTTGTTATGTTCTGTGTATTAGTCCTTTTCCCCTATTTTTTCTCGTTCCTTTTTTGCCCTTTTGGTTGGGATAACGAAAGATTGAAAGTGGTGCAAAAAGTGGAGGCAGGCATGGCCAAAACCCAAAAGGAGGGAAAGTGACATGCAACTGCTTGTGCAATTGCCCCCACTGACCTCAAAAGCCAAAACTGAATATTTTAGCTTTCCTTTGCATACTACTGCCAGCTCACTCCTACAAAAGAAGTCCAATCAATAAGGAAAATGATAGGCAAAAGAAATGGAGAAAAATACAGATCTAGGACATAGATTTATGAGAGGGATGGAGAGGACAAAAGAGAGATGGGAGAGGGATATATGAAAATAAAATGTTTGCTAATTAAACAGTATCAGGGCACCGATAATCACATACTCGCTCTATCCCTTTTTAAGTGTTATTATTCCTTTCGCTTTCACCCTCTTCCCTGTCTATATGTCTGTCTCCTCTTTCGTTCCTTGGTCTATACTCCGTCGTCTCTCACTCTTCTCATTTTGAATTCGAAGATGCAAAACTTTTATTGGCGCCAGATTACCCGTGTTATAGGGGGGCTATTTGGATGGAGCCCTCACAGATAGACTCTGGCCTAGGCATCCATCTCCACGCTAAGTGGATAGAATCGAACACCTAGGAGTACACCATGGTGCCAGACAAGTTTTCTAGTAGTAGACCAAATAGCCCCATAGTCTAGCTACCCAAGGTCATTGGTGTCACAGCTAGCATGTCTGCAGGCGTGTGCCTCGTCTTTGTCTTTTTTTAAGCTCCTATATAATAGAAGCATATAATACTAACTTATTCATGTTGAGCAATTTCTCATATGAGATTAATCTTTTGTTGTATCAACATTTAATATGGACTTGAAATTTATGTAATTTAGGTTGGGCTATGTCTAATTAATTTGAACAAAAAAAAGTTACCTCATTATCATAGGCACAAGCACCACGCAACAAATTGTATGTCAACACATGGGCATGCTTGCTCATTAATACTAATAAGGAAAAACATACATATATATGGGGTCCTAAACTGAAAAGAAACCTGCATATATGGGGTCGTAAACTGAAAAGAAACCTGCATATGCATCATAAGTAGATGATGCATGATACAATGGTCTATGAACTTCATTCCTATCTGCTAACTAGGAAACCATATTTCCAGTGCTTCAAACCACGAACAATTATTACCACCATTCATACTGCCTTTTTCGGCGGTTGACATTTGGGTGGTGCCATCTCCACTTGCACAATGGTCAACCAATTTAACAGGGCTATATTATTTAACCTAATCTCCTCCCCCCTAATGTTCACACGTATGTCCAATTGTCAACTTGTCAACCAAGGTTCTGAAAAGTGATTAATGGTAACTAGAGTGGCCACACTACTGCTGAAGTGCTGAACACCCAAGACCTTAGTAGTAGTAAAGCATCGTGCTTATAAAAGGTTGGGCAGAAGGTTTTCGTGCTTACAACTGACTTCCACTCAGATATCCTTTTTGGATATTCTTCAGTGATGCGAGTGCATTCATATTGCACCCACTAAGACAAATTTATGCTCGCAAAGTACACTTCAAATTGTGCCCATAACTAGCAAAATTTTCCCAAAAAGAATAAAAGAGAGAGTTTCTCCCATAACTCACAAATATATGACAGAGAATAAATGAACTTTCAAAATATTTTTGTGTGAAACAATTAACTTTCAAAATATAATCTGAAAGCGTTATGAACTAACAATACGTTTAAACTTTAGCATGTATAAAAAAATCTTTTTCAAAAGGATTATCTGGAAAAAAATTGTTGAACCTATGTTTGCCGAGGCGCAAAACAAAATCTTAAATTGCGCAAAGCAACATCTTAAATAAAGAAACTTAGAGAAACCGCCAAGCTTAATTTGCCCATGTATCGTCTATCATGAGCAACTTTCGGCTAGCTATATGCTATATATAAAACAAGTGAAATAATCACTTTTGAATCCTGGAGGTCAATCCTATAAGAATTCGACATATGTGCAGCCTCCTGCATGCCACCTTTTCAAAGTGATGCCCCGGAAAAGACTTTTTAAAAAAGAACTTTGAACAAGCTTTGAGTGCACTTTCCAATCAAAGGCAAGTAAAGAAAAGAAAAGTAGCCACACAGTGGCTAGAGATGACTCACGAGTAACTAGCTATGAGAATTCTAACTTCCTAGTCCACATCGAGATTTAAACAATCTTATCATGATTATTTTGAATGGTGGTACTAGTATTTGTTTTATGTGTGGTCAAGTTTTAATAAGAAAAGAGCATAAGAAGAGAGACGAGATAGTGATGCTCAACCAACCCACCACAGACACGCGCAGATTTTTTGACATGTCGCTCTCAAAAAGGGGAAAAAGATATATAAAACCAAAGGTGAACATGCCCTGTAATTGACGCAATTGATGTGAACCAGTAAGTTGTTTGTAATCACACAGGCTGATTACAGGTACTAGTAATTGTCTAATGGTGGAATTGGTCAAGGTCCCTATTAATTAGTCGGTACATGTAAAACTTTAAAGCAAATTAAGGTGTACATCCTCCATCCCTAAAAGAAATGATTCCTAGAAACTATATCAGTTAATTTTTTTAACTTTGATTAACTTTATAGAAAAGAGTAACAACATTTATGAGTAAATTAAGTATATTATGAAAATATATTCTATGATAAATCTAATTATACTAATTTGATAACATAAATCTTAATACTTTTTTTAAAAAAAATTAGTCAAAGTTTAAAAAATTTGACTTAGATAACTTTAGAAATCACTCCTTTCAGGACGAAGGGAGTTTTTTATGCTAGTGTTTCAAATGTTCTCAAGTGTACACATGAACACTCTTTCATTAGCCCGCATC
Source organism: Chrysopogon serrulatus (assembly GCA_015844335.1). Lineage (NCBI taxonomy): Eukaryota > Viridiplantae > Streptophyta > Magnoliopsida > Poales > Poaceae > Chrysopogon > Chrysopogon serrulatus. The sequence goes on along the minus strand of JADLZL010006311.1, from coordinate 108,451 downwards.
TTTTCTCTGGCGGCTAAAATCTTATAAAGGTCGTTTGGATCCTTTCATTTTGAAGAATTAAAATCTTCTTAATAAACTAGCTTATTTCATTTAGATTTTAACATTCCACCACTTTCTAAGTTCATATATAAGTCTATATCAAATTCATAGGGTAGAAGATAGAACTTGATTCTATAAATCTTTTATAGACTTATGGCATGTTGTATTATTTACAAGTGATTTATAGAATCAATTTCTACTATGGTATATGTATTAATTTACAAGTAGATGAAACATTAAAAAATTTACAAGTCGCAACCTCTACTATGGCATATGTAAGAAAAATAAGTAGATGAAATATTAAAAATCTTTTAATGTTTCATCTACTTATTTAGCAGATGTTGTAAATTAATCCTTTCATGTTGATTAAAAGATTTATACATATTAATACAAAAGGATGGTATATGTAGACACAAGTGATTGTGTGGTATAATGGTAGGAGTGGAACACGCCATAGTAGAGGTTGTGGTTTGAGTCCCTATGATTGCACTTGCATGAAATGAACTGCAAAATTGTATCATGTGGTAGTGGTCACTCTTATAGGCATCTAGTCACATTGAAAAAAATCATTTTGGTGGTGGTTGTCTTAAGAGAACCACACTTTATTTATTTTCTAACACAATACATGTATAAATATTTTTTAAACTAGCTCTATTTTGTTTTGAAAACTTACTAGTTACTCTATATGATCTGTATGTTCTTTTCCATTTGTATCCATGCTTTTTATGCTCATGTATAGCACTTGGCATGTCTTCAGATGTATTAAGTTAAAAATATTATTCCTATTATATTGTATTTTTTACTTAGAGTAATGGTCCCTAAACTATTGTGGTATTCTCATATCAGTCCCTACACTATCAAATTGTAGTTTTGGGTACCTAATTTATCTTATTGTGTGTGTCGACATTTTTTAACGTCCCTACTAAAGGTAGAGATAAATCTTCACCTCTAGCAACAATGCCAAAATACTCGGGAGTACTTTAACATTACTTAGCACTATGGATGAAAACGGATCGGATACGGACGGATATCGCTCATATCATATTTGTTTTCATATTTTTGTTCGGATTCGGATTCGAATACGGATAGTATCTATCATGCCGGATAGGATACGATTAGATATCGACATCATAAATATGCGATTTGAGTATTCGGATACGAATACGGTGCAGATGTTAAATGTCCGGACTCGGATCTGGACGAATAAAAACCCCTCTAAACGAATTCGGTCTCGAATACGATCGGAAAATATCCGTACCGTTTTCATCCCCTGCTTAGCACTAAGTTGTCATCCCTAGTATAATGTAAGAAATGCTGCTCTATTAAAATGCAACTCGATCTTATAAATATAAAGGGTATTCGCAAGCGCATAGATAATATATCATTGTAGCATTTTACCAGGAGTAATCTAGGATCGATATTTATATTTTACCACTAGGAAGGATAGGCAACAATTGGAATATGAGGTTAACTTACTTATGATGGATGAGTATAACTAGGTCTAAACTACTCATATCAGGGGTAAGTCACAATATAAATAATAAAGATAAGTATAAATCATCAGCATAAATAGAAAGAGACTCCTTTCTATATCATTAACATTACTAGTATAACATCAAGAGATATCCCTAAGTTATTCCTAGCTACATGTCAATGCATACTATGATTAGTGCAATTACACTTAGTAGACATTACTAAGAAGGATAAAGAACATCGCATATCTTCCTTCGCAACCACGTCCTACTAGTTCTACATTTGGGGTGTAGATACAAAGAACACAACAGGGTTGTCACACCCGCGATCTACCACAAATCCTAGAATATAGGGTGTATGTATAGCTACACAACGTATAAGCACCGTGCTTACATAATGTTAACCATTCACCCAACGATCAACTAGATGAGCACTATATGATCTTATGAATAAGTATAATGATAATCTAGCTATACTAGGTATATAATCAGAATAGACAAAGAACATAATAACTATGAATAAAGATATAGAAGACCATATCAATTCAATTGTAGCAAACATTATAATATATATGAGAGAATACAAAGGTGGGAGAAGGTAAAGAGATTATACCAAGCCACACTCTTGACAAGATCAGGAATCCAAGCGGTGCTTGCCTCTCTCTAGTTCTAATCTAGCTAGATAGGCCCTAGGTAAGGAGCTCTATGAAGATTAGCGTTTCTGGCTGATCATCTGACTTCGAATGAGGATGCCTCAAGGTGGATTAACCTTGCTTACATAGCCCTAGGTGATGCAAAGAGTCCTTGGATCAAACCGACCATATAGAAACCCTAAGGCGGTGGAGGAACCAACATGGAAGTGGAGGCTGACTGGTGGAACCAGGGGCGGGCGGCCTATAGGTAGGGCCAACCGCCCCCACCTGGCATCCTCTATCAGTCTATCTTGGTGTGGAGTCTTCTCCTAGAGTCTTCTGGTGTTCTTGCCACATGGTATTCCATCATTTAACCTGATGTGTGGGTCTATTTTGCATCTTTTCTAGTTTTGTCCTACAGAAATATAGATTTACCAAAACTCATGAAATTCTATCAGTGTAAACCCTTAATCTACTTCGGTGATTACAATTGTGCCCTTTTTGCTAATTAGTCAATAATTAAAATTGGTACTTAACTTGATGGGGATGTGATTCCCGATCTTCCGTTAGGTCCTGGATAACTCTCGTTTTGAGTGGAACGCGACACACCGATCCGGCTTCAGATCAAAAGACCCAAACCCTGCAACCTTAGCACCACGAATCCTCTGGTTATCAACCGTGTCACCAACCGGTTGACCTCGCCAAGAAGGCTAATCCGTGCCTACGAAACGAAGAACACAAGCAAGAACTTCGAAAGAACGCAGCTTTAGAAAGTTGGGACAAACTGCAGATGAATGATTAAGTTCTCAAGTTGGGGTTCCACAAACCGATGAACGGCGACTGTCAATGGACAGATTAATCTTAAGCAAAACCCAAACCCTAATGACGGTGGTGACTAATGATTATAAAGGTCTTAGGGTCGTCGCCTACCCTGGACGCCCCCTAATGGGCTCAAGGCGATACACGCCCAACGGACCAAATAAAGGTGACGCAAACTGGACAGATTCTGGACGCTGACTTATTTCAACAATTCCGTTGATCCCGAAGGAATTTTGATGTGAGACCAGTTGCATTGGCTTCCTTATCAAATTATCTTTCCAACCGTGGCTGAACCATCGAAAACAGAGTTCGGATGTGTCCGTGGCGCTGGTCTTAAGATAGACTGGTCCTGGAGGCCGAGGTAGACTCGAAATCACGTTGGACAGGGCCTCCAGCTTGTATTGCACGTCCTAGCTGGTCTTCCTCGCCTCCACACCTTCCTTCAAGTTCCTCATGACCCTCTCCACTGTTCCTAAGCAATATAACATCATTAGGTAGCAATCTATTCTCAAAAGTATGAAACGGATCGCTTAAGAACGAACTCACCTGTAGTTTTAGTTGTCGCATTCGAGCTCGGGTCATTGGCCCTTGCGGTATAGTAGTAGAAGGATCAGTGGTCGTATCCAAAGGAGTGATGTCCTCATCATAACTACCATCAACACTATGTCATCTAGATCCACGTGTGCCATGCACCCCTCCTAGTCGCTAAGGTGGCACTACATAGTGGCTTTGGTCCACACAATGACTTTCTGTCACTCACAATCCTATAAGCCATAAATCTTGTGGATAAAATGGCTTCTAACCAAGGTTGTAATGAAGAATGTCTTTAGCCCCGCAAGAGAAGTAGAGGTATGCATCAGCTCAAGGAGGTAGACACATGATGTCTACCAACATGGACCTACTCATAAAGAAGCTCGAAGAACGAGTTATGAGAAGCAAGATGTCATGCACATTAATGATTCCACATGACATGTGAAAAGTGTGGAAACACTAGGCATTCAAGCAATAACTTCCCTGAAACCCATGAGGATGTGAACTTCATCACCAACAACAATAACTATCATCAAGAATCAAGAATGGAATTAGCAACAAAGGCCAAACTACCAATGTAACTATCAAGGTAATAATTACAATAATTATAATCAATTACACTTGAGAGGTACTTTCTAGCCAATCTAAAATCATGAAGAACTTATCTTGGAGGGTAGCTAGTGACACTTCTAATGTGACCATGAATGCTAGGTTGTCATCCCCAGTAGTGACACAAAAATACTTCATATTAAATATGCAACTTATCTTAGAATGTAGAGGATATCCATAAGCGCACAGATAAAATACCATTATAGTATTTTACCAGGAGTGAACTGTTGACATTTCTAACATCACTTCGCGTTAAGTTGTCATCTCTAACATGATGTCAAAAATGTTGAAAAAGAATCTACACTTGTCTACTCTAAAAATAACTCTATAGAATATATCCGCAAGCGCACAGATAATTCTCCTGTTGTAGCATTTCACCTGGTAAGATTCCCAAGTATCATTGATTTGTTTTAAGCCAAAAGAAAAACTCATTTATTGCGTTGGATCTATCTAAAAGGGGGTAGAAAAGAATTATGACTATGACTTTAAATGTGCAAACCTATAGTAATCAACCACTCTAATGCTTTTAGCAGGGGTGAGTCAAGATAAATAATAAAGATAAAGATAAACATGATAAAAAGACTTTCCAGAGACAGAAATTAAAGACTCAACTAATATGATTTGGTCAGACAGGAGATTCGGCTAAAGTAAAGAACTTCTAGATTATCCCTAAATAATAAGTCTGCAGATCACACCAATATACACACTTCCATCTATAGTATAACCAACTCAAAAAACAGCATAAGGAGCATCAACTAGGGAGGATATTGAGACATAAGTCACCTCCTTCGCGACCACGCTCTACTAGCCTACATACGAGGGGTGTAATACAGAGGACTCAATAGGCCTATACGCCTATGATCTGCCACACTACCCGGCACATCAGGATGCAATCATAGGTATATATGATATCTAAGTACCATGCTTACATAATACATACCACCTAAGCCACTCGAGTATTGAATTAGGTGCTTTACGAATATATGACTATAATCATCACTAATAATAACTATATTAAGGATGCAACTAGAGCAAACTAAGAACTTAATAAGTAGCAATATAATAATTAAGAACAAAGTCATAAACAAGATACAAATTACCAATCTCTTGATCAGATCGAAGCTCCGAGCGAAGCGCCCAACTCTACTTGAACCTTGCTAGCTAAACCTAATCTAGAACTTAAAGAACTGGAGCTCTAATTCTAATATCTGGAAACCCTAACTTCTAGTCTAATCTTGACAAATGAATTGAGGCAAACCCTAATTGCTCCTTGGGGGTGCAGGCACATATTTATAGCCCAGTGGAGGAAACGATGGCCGTTGGATCAAACCGACTTCACGTAGGGCCAAGATTGATCCTCAAAGGCGGTGGAGGAATACTTCAGAAGCTGGCTAGTGGGACCCACTAGGGGGTGCCGGGCGGCCTGGCCAATGGGGCCGGCCGGCCCCACCTCTCCGTGGGCACGGGCTTCGCTTTCTTCGGTGTTTTTCTCGAACCTTCCCGAGTCCGTTGCACATATTTTCCGTCGCGGTTAAGTTTCGTGCAAATCTTGCAATTAAATCCTCCAAATTCTCTTTTTTAGAATAATCCCTTGAAAAATGTGAAATCACCAAAACTCATGGAAATTATCAATTATAACCCCTTTGTTCTCTAGTGGTGATCTCTTTTTTATGCATTTAGTTGACGGTTAAAAATTGATCGTTATCTACCGTCAACAAGCTCCCCCAAGCTAAACCTTTGCTAGTCCCTAGCAAAGCTAACTCTGGAATGATAGGAAAAATTAATACTCAGGGTTTCTCATATTTATTTAATAACTTCCAACAAATACTCAAGTATTTAAACTAAAATTCTTCTCCAGGTTGAAATTCATTGGCCTCATTTTTAAACTTACTCTTATTCTTTTCAACCATGGAGCTTAACATCTTTCACCTTGGGACATGAGCAATTGAAAAGGCATTTATCATGTCAAGCACTACATCTCGAACTCTTCTATTCAACCAATCTTTTGAAGTTTTTTTTTTGGATTTTTAGAAATAAAACTCGAGATACTTTATATGACACTCAAATCTCATATATGTGGTATTTTTGGTTTCTTACTAAGGCAATGAAGCTTACGCCTTTATTTCAACCTATATCTAAAGGTTTATATGGAGCTCACATGTATGGAAATATCATGGATGACTTACTTGCAACACATATATTGTAAAATCAAACAATGGATCTAGAGAGAAACAAATCATACAATCAAATCAAGATGTACATGTGTGTGGAATATGGCGGATATTTGGTGGAAACCGATAATCCTAATTCTACAATGCTCATCCTTATCTCTCTTTTGGAATTCAGAAACACTGCCAGGAATTGTGAACTATCTCTTTCTTTCTTCTTCTCTTTTTTTCTTCTTCTTGGACACTTGTCTATTTTTTTTTTTATTATTTTGCATAGCTCACAAAACTTCCTTGTTGGCATATAAGATTGAGAGGTAACAATAAAGATATTTGAGCTTTTATTTGATGGTTATCCTAATGGAAAATTTTTGGTGTTTTCTCCCAGTGTAGGAGTAAAACAGATGGAATGGCATGTTGTTGCGCCTACTCCAGTATAGAGTAGTGCATATATGAGTAGAGTGCAAGTGAATCTTGATTTTAAAAGCATGACAAGTCTCTCATCAGGGTCACAAAGGTTGATCAAACTCAATGTAATGACAAGCAGTAATATGTCAAAAGCTTCCTAGCCTAAATATTCAATATGGCTCTGGTAGGAATTTTAGCATTGTCATACAAGATCTCATCATGTAATATTTTGCATTTTTCAAAAAGTAAATCTCTAGAATTTTAGCATCTTTTTAGAGTAAGATAAATAGCAACTTTGACCTTCTCTAATCATGTCCAACAATTATCTAGACTTAGGATCAAGAATATGCTACCCACAGATATTACGCTTAGAATAAATTTTCATATAAGGTCAACTTCATTCAATCTATAGGAGAATCTCAACTTAAATACTAAGCAGGTGAAGGAAATCATATTTGATATTTTTATAGCTCAAGGAAGTCTAGCCTTCAAGTTCTACTAATAACTGGAAATTAAAGCAAACCTTTTTACACACTCTATTTTTGGGTTTTCATTTTTATCATGCATGAATTAAATTGCAAAAATTTAAAGAAAGCAATAAAAACATTTTTTATTTTTTTTTCTGGTTTTACATTTTTTTAAGTAAATGCCGAGAGTAAAAGATAAATATATACACAATTGATGAGTGCTTACCTTGCGGGGGTCCTCCCCCAAGCTATCTCACTGCTCCGGGTGTGGTGGTGGATACTCGAGTCCTAAACTCTGAATCAAGTATGCCGGGGTCTCCCCGCCTCGGTCATGAGACTGTTGTAGTGTGTTCACCCCCGTTATCCATCTCAGTGCTGCCACACCACCGTGCAGTCCAAAGTGTGTTCTGAAATCTCTCCCCGTCCCTTCCTCCAAGCTAGTCATTCCCGACCAAACCGCCGAAAGGAGGGGCTCCACCATAAGTCGCTGGAGGTCGTCCGTGCTGCTCTGGAGGCTGGAGGTAGTTGTCCTCTGTGGGTGCATGGAATACAAATGGGCCACCGGTACTGAAGTCTGTGCGTGGGCGTGTAGAGAAGGATGCTCGTCCTCTTTCATACCCGGTCTCCTACGAAAAAGAAGTATTACCTTGCTCCCGTTGTCCCCATCCTGAAGATGACTCCCCCTCCTGATAAGAGGTGTAATCCTCCCATGCAGAGTGGTGTGTCCATAGCTGTGTAGTCTGGTGTGACGGCTGTGGCTGATCAAAACCCATGAAGGCAATGTATGCTGGTCCCTGTGGTGTAGAATCTGCTCCCTGGTAGCTCGGTCTCTGTGTCCCAGCAAAGCGTGCTGAGGGACTCCTCCCAGAACTCCTCCCAACAGTCGCTCTACCTATCTGCAAGTCTAAATCAAAACTCTCTACTGTGTAGAAACCAAGTTCTCTATTTGGCAGCTCATACTCATTATCAAAATTCTTATAAATCATGTAAATTTTATTGTCCTTTGTTTTAAGTAAATGAGCATGCTTAAAGAATTCATATCCAATTATTCTTCGAGGTGCAGGAACAAATGTGAGATTAGCTCTTTCTAACATCCCTAACCTTGAAGCAATACGAGTAATCCAGGAAGTAAATGTAATACCACACTTCTTCATGGTAGGCACATGAGTCCAGTATTTTAGCATGTATTTAACAGATGAAACACTTCTCTTTTTAATCATGGCATATAATAATTTCAACTCCTCAATTCTAGTAGTGCCTAATTCTTCCCTAGGAAAGAAAGTGACAGCTAGCCATTTATGCATGAAGCGCAAAGTGGGGTGATGTATCTCCTCAGTGGTGGGTTTATGACAAAACCTTTTACCAGAAATACTCTCCCAAACTTGTGTTCTATCAAAATCTTTTAGAGCATTATCAATATCTACTGAACACCCAGGTGAAAAACCTAGCATGACACTAAGGTTTTTCCATGTGGTAGTGTGCTCTTGGTTAAAAAGTCTAAATTCTATCTCATCTGAACCAAGTTCTAAGGTACTCAAAAATTCCATGGTGAGTAGTTTATACCTTCCTCAGTTATAGCACAAGCATTTTCCCATCCCATTATTCTAAAGACTAACTCAAATTCAGTGTCCGTACCGGTTGCTACAAGTAATGCATTATTAAACACCGGTGTGTGGAAAAACTCCTTGTCTTTAATTGAATTAAATACTCCCTTCTTGGCTCTAGTGAATAAAGCAATTTGAGACTCGTCCGTAAGGATATACCTTGGTTGCTCATCTTGGGATGATGATGCATGGACAGCGGGTGATGGTGTATCCACGTCCATCTCGAAATCGGCTCGTGAAGGTGCACGTGATGAAGTTTGACTCCTGGTTGATCAGAAGGAGAGTGCCCTTCCAATGCTCTTTGCCGCATTCTTCAATTTCTTGCTCATCTTCAAGAACAAGAACAAAAACAAACAAGAACAATTGATGGAGAAGGGTTAGAGAGGGTGAGAAATCACTTACCTTGGATGAAACCTTGAGCAAAGCTCTAATCTCCTTCTCTTTTAATTTTTCTAGATTTTTCTTAAGCAAATGGTGGGATTTTTTTGAGAGTTGTGTTCTTCGTAATGAAGAATAGAGGGGAGCAGAGTTCTTTGGGCTTGTGAATGGAAGAGGAATGAGTGAGAAGAAGGAGAATGGCAGAGGAGAAGAGGGGGTGCCGGCCGGCATGGCTTGTGGGGCCGGCCGGCCCCACCCTTTGGCTGCTTGCTTCCTCCACTTCCTGGTGTCGACAATGAACAGGGTACTACCCTCTAGGATTCTCTTTCGGTGGTGAATTGATTGAAAAATGCCAGGGAGAGGAGTGAGTGAAAGTTGGTGCATGCATGTGAGTGCTTTTCTCCTTTGGATGATGGTGAATGATGAAGGGTGTGATGGGATGTGAGGTGATGTGTGTAGGTCCCACATGTCTCCCATATTTATACCATATAATGACACAAGAATGAAAAACTAAATTACTTTTAGGAATCTATGGAAAATAAGAATTTCAATGACAGTATTTTTGCATTTTTCTGTTACCGGAGTAAAAATTACTGAGGGGGTTTTACACTCCGTAAGCATTGATTACTCAGCGCTTATTCTAACTACTATGCCTTGATTATTTTTATTTCTTCTTAGTAATGCAAAAGCTAAGAAAGTAAAAATATGAAAAGTAATGTAAAATTTAAATTACCGATAACTACCGAATTACCTCCCGGCGAAGGTTCGGGGTTTTTAAGTCCACCGAATCAGACTTCTCTAATTTGATTATTCTTCATGCTTGATCTCCGGGCCTGGAGATGATGACCTTGATTCTTGCTTTTCATGACACTCCAATCTTTAGCATTGTTCTGGTCGTGGCTTAAATGCAAATCGTTCTTCTTTTCCATTAATAGTGAATTTGATCTCTCCAGCTCCAACATCAATGTGTGCATTTGCAGTGTTTAGGAATGGTCTCCTGAGGATGAGTGGTGTCTTCATCACTTCCTGCATATCAAGCACTATAAAATCTACAGGAATGAAAAAGTCTCGGATTCTTACCGGAATATTTTCCGCGATCCCTGTGGGATAACGAATCGATTGATCGACTAGTTGCAAGCACATCGAAGTGGGTGTAAGCGTAGAGTAGTTGAGCTTGTTGAAGACCTTCTTGGGCATAACACTAACGCTAGCTCCAAGATCACATAAAGCATTCTCAAAATTCGGATCTCCGATTGAGCAATCAATGGTGGGACATCCTGGATCCTTCTTCTTGTCAGGAAGAGAATTTAGAATTGCCGCACTACACTCTTCTGTAAGCTTAATGACTTCCGTAGAAGGCAGTGGTCTTTTGTTGTTGAGGATACCTCGAAGGTATTTCACATATGTGGGCACCTGCATGGCATCTAGCAACGGAATATTGACATATAATTTCTGAATTACCTCTATAAACTTACCAAATTGTTTGTCTGTTTTGGCCCTTCTATTCCTGTGTGGAAATGGTAGGAGATTTGTGTCATGAAAGTCTTGGTGTAATTCTTGGTCTTGTGGTAAATTCTGTGGTATAACTTCTTCTGTGTTGTCTTTCTCTACTTCTTCTTCTACCTGCTCTAATTGTGGCGGTCTCCTTGCCCCTTTTGGGTAAGGTGGATCACGTGTTGACTTACCTCCTCTAGTGGATATTCCTTTTACCTGCTCAGGGTTAGCGGTAGCAGACAAAGTAGAAGCCAAATGGGCTATTTGTAATTCTATCTTTTTATTGAATGCTATTTGTTCTTTTACAGTAGAAGAAAAATTATCCATATTAGAACTTATTCCTTCTAAGATTGCATCATTAAAAGCAAGCTCCTTATGAATGTTCTCATTAATTCTAGCTTGTTCTAATATTAATTCTCTCAAGGGTGGTTGCTTTTGTTTGGAAGAATTGTAATTATTACCTTGATACTTACCTTGAGGTTGACTCTATCCTTGCTTCTGTGAAGTGATCTTCTCTGGGGAGTTATCGAATTTAACTCCTAAGTATTCTCCACATTGATTCTAAGAATTGAATGCGTCTTGAATGGCTTGTCGATCTCTTTTATAGTTGGCTCTTTGCTCTAGCCAATTCAATAATACATCCATTTTGGTTGATAGTGCACACACTTCTTCACTCTTATGACAAGTTTGGCTATTGTATGTCTAGCTTTGATTTTTTGATATCTTGTCCATGAGACTTATAGCCTTTCTAGGAGTGAGTGACATAAATGATCCTTCAGCAGTGGCATCTAGTTGTTCCCGTGACTTTGGTGTCTAGAGTTTTAAGTGACAATTTCTACGAGTTTTGCATATTCTATATTTTCCAGAGACCTTTCCAGAAAAGCTTAAAAGAGGGATTACATTGCATAATTATCACAAAACTTAACCGTGATGGAAAATATCGCCAAAAGGATCGGAAGGGTCTAGAAGACACCCGGCGGCGGGGGCCCACAGAGGGGATCGGGTGGGGCCGGCCGGCCCCACTCTCCGGGCGGCGCCCCTAGGTCAACCGATGGCCCTCCTCTTCTAGAAGCTTCCTCCTACCGTCTTAGGGTTCGCATCTCCACCGTTGCCCAAGTCGGTTTGATCCAACGGCGCGCACGTTCATCCCACTTAGGCTATAAATAAAGGGGCGACCCCCTCCCCTCAAGGCATTCTACACCCCTGCTTTATATTCTCTACATAATTAGGGTTAGGGTCCCTCTAGTTGATCTAGTTCTAGTTCATCTAGTTCTAGTTCATCTAGATGTAGCAATTAGGAGAGACTAGTTCTTCTAGATCTAGTCTTGTTTAGAGATTAGAGAGATTGAGTAGAGAAGTAGAGATTCTAAAGGAGTTTTAGCCTGTCGGTGCTTCTTCGTGGTCGTATTCATTTGGATTCCGCTCCCTCGCCCGGAGCTGCGTTCTGAGGTACTTTTGTATTCGTCATTCCGATTCAAGTAAGCAGTTGTTCTTATTTGTTCTTAAGTTCACAGCTCATATTGAGTGCTTTGATCTTGGTCATTACTTGGTTGAAGTAGTATTTCGTAGTGTAGGCATGGTGCCTAGGCTAGGTTTACTTGTGGATGTCCCCTGATTAGCCGGATAGTGGTAGCTCACGAAGGTGACTTTATAGCTTCGTTGAATCCTCTGTAGTCCACTTCCCGTTGATAGGACTGATAGGCTTATAGGTGCGTGGTAGAAGATTACTCTGTTTCTTCTCCTATTCGGGTTACTTGCCTAGTTAGAACGGTATTATACAAAGCTTACCGGTTGTCAGAACTAGAGTTCAATAGCTATTTCCTCTTTCTTGATATTATCTAGCCTAATTGTAGGGTTAAGTCTATATACTTTGTCATCATCACAACTGTTCCCTGTGGATACGATATTTAAAACCTCCAGGTAAAATGTGACACTGGTATGATATCTGTGCGCTTGCGGATAATCTTACTTAAATCTTATTTAGTGGAGTGCAGTTAATTTATACCAACAGGTTCAATTTTCTGCTGACAGAATTCTGATATCTTCCCTCGTAATGCATTGGTCTTGCCTACTGGGAAAACTTTTCTAGAAAAGCTTTTGAACATCCTTCCCATGTCTCAATCTAATCTTTAATCTGATAGAACCACTGCTTCACCTTCCCTTCCAACGAGAATGGAAACAAACGAAGTAGCACAACGTCTTGAGATATGTTCTTGATGTTGATGGTGCTGCAAATCTCTAGAAAATTCTGTAAATGAGCACTAGCATCTTCATCCTTCTTTCCGCTGAATGTGATAGCTTGCACCATGTTGATATATGGCTTGGTTTAAGTTCATAATCATGTTCTCCAATATTGAGAGTTGGTCCAACGCGAATGTTCTCAGTGCTTGTTGCAGAGAATTCACGCAACGTCTTCTCAGCCATAGCTTCTCAACTGGTGTTTAGCTTCTTTAGGGTCTTGGTTGCTTCTTATTGATGAGAGTTGATAGTACACAACCAATCCTGCACTTACCCTGCATAGAATATAACAAAGACAAAACAGGGGTAAACCTGCTAAAGCAAAAGGTGTTGATCTACCTATAAGTATTTATGTCTATAGTCATGTTATTCTTTTCCTTTTGGAAAAAATATTTTCTTTGAAAGATCAAATACCCCTAATGAAATTATCCCGGCAAATAAATGTTGAATTCCCGGAACGGCGCCGAAAATGCTTGTTGACATTTCTAACATCACTGCGTTAAGTTGTCATCCCTAACATGATGCCAAAAATATTAGAAAAGAATCTACGCTTGTCTACTCTAAAAATAACTCTATAGAATACATCCGCAAGCGCCACGGATAATTCACACCTGTTGTAGCATTTCACCTGGTAAGATTCCCAAGTATCGTTGATTTGTTTTAAGCCAAAAGGAAAACTCATTTATTGCGTTGGATCTATCTAAAAGGGGGTAGAAAAGAATTATGACTATAACTTTAAATGTGCAAACCTATAGTAATCAACCACTCTAATGCTTTTAGCAGGGGTGAGTCAAGATAAATAATCAAGATAAAGATAAACATGATAAAAAAGACTTTCCAGAGACAGAGATTAAAGACTCAAGTAATATGATTTGGTCAGACAGGAGATTCGGCTAAAGTAAAGAACTTCTAGATTATCCCTAAATAATAAGTCTACAGATCACACCAATATACACACTTTCATCTATAGTATAACCAACTCAGAAAACAGCGTAAGGAGCATCAACTAGGGAGGATATTGAGACATAAGTCACCTCCTTTGCGACCGTGCTCTACTAGCCTACATGCAAGGGGTGGAATGCAGAGGACTCAATAGGCCTGTACACCTACGATCTACCACACTACCCGGCACATCAGGATGCAATCGTAGGTATATATGATATCTAAGCACCATGCTTACATAATACATACCACCTAACCCACTCGAGTATTGAATTAGGCGCTTTTTACGAACATATAACTATAATCATCACCAATCATAACTATATCAAGGATGCAACTAGAGCAAACTAAGAACTTAATAAGTAGCAATATAATAATTAAGAACAAAGTCATAAATAAGATACAAATTACCAATCTCTTGACTGCAGATCGGAAGCTCCGAGCGAAGCACCCAACTCTACTTGAACCTTGCTAGCTAAACCTAATCTAGAACTTAAAGAACTGGAGCTCTAATTCTAATCTCTAGAAACTCTAACTTCTAGTCTAATCTTGACAAATGAATTGAGGCAAACCCTAATTGCTCCTGGGGGTGCAGGCATATATTTATAGCCCGGTGGAGGAAATGATGGCCGTTGGATCAAACCGACTTCACGTAGGGCCAAGATTGATTCTCAAAGGCGGTGGAGGAATACTCTAGAAGCTGGCGGGTGGGACCCACCAGGGGGGTGCCGGGCCGGCGGCCCGGGGGCCGGCCGTCCCCCACCTCTCCGTGGCACGGGCTCCGCTTTCTTCTCGTATTTTCTAGAACCTTCCTGAGTCCGTTGCACATATTTTCCGTCGCCGTTAAGTTTTGTGCAAATCTTGCAATTAAATCCTCCAAATTCTCTTTTCTGGAATAATCCCGCAGAAAAATATGAAATCACCAAAACTCGTGGAAATTGTCAGTTATAACCCCTATGTTCTCTAGTGGTGATCTCTTTTATGCATTTAGTTGACGGTTAAAAAATAATCGTTATCTACCGTCGACATGAACCAAGATCATTATTTATATTTTACCATAGAGGAGAGTGGTGGCTAGAGATTATTGATGAATATGGATACTTAGATGAAACTCTTGGCATAGGACATACTTAAATAGGGGTCAAACTGATATTTATGATAAGTATAGGGCAATGACAAATTACTCAGATGTAGAAATAGAAACTCTCTAATGTAGCAAGGCAAAAATAGGAGATTAGTTAAGAGATGGAATTCTTATGTAACATCATATTACTAAGTCTTTACATCTACTCTAGCATATGTACTCTCATTTATAGCTTAAAGATAATGGAGTTATGCCTAAAGAATATTGTTGGTATAAACTAAATACACACAAAAAATATGACTATTTGCAAGCGTATAGATATAATACCGTTGTACCCTTCACCTAGAGGTTTTAAATATCGTATCTATAAGGAAATATGTGAGTATAACTATGGTCCAACCTAACCCGGAGTAAAAATCAAGACTAGAGAAGGTTGAGATAAAAGGATATTACTAAAACCTATCTAATTCGAATCTTAGTAAGCTATGTCTTCTAATGTCCTAACATGGCTGATAACTTTATAAAATAGGAATAGAAAATAGAGTTTTCTCCAACCAAGCATCAATAAGGCTACATATTCTTCTAACGGGCGGTGGACTAAAGAGGATTCAATGAAGCTATAAAGTCACATTCGCAAGCTACCATTTACCGAAAAGATAGTGGGCATTCACAGATAATCTAGATCTAAGCACCATCCTTATACCTATAATTACCACTTCAATCTACAAGGTCCTATAGATTAAAGCACTCAAAAGAATTGTGAACTAGAAGAACAATATAAACATGTTGCTTACTTGAAAATAAGAAGTCGATGGTCAAAAAAATCTCAGAAGCAAGTCCCATGCGAAGGAACTTGATCCTAGAGAATACAGCCGAAGAGAAGCATCGACAGACTGGAAGTCCTCTAGAACTCTACTCTCTGACTCATCTCTCTTTCAAAAGACTAGACCTATTAAGGACTAATCTTCTCTTGATAGGTACTGAGAGGTAGATCCTTTCATGGGGACTGCTCTCAGCTGATCCTAACTAGAGATAATGAATTAGGGTTACAGAGATATCTCTAGACAGAAGCTAGAGGTCTCCTTTTATAACTCGGTTGGATGCATGCGAGCCCTTGAATCAAACCGACTTCACCTACGGTGGATATGACTCCTTGGAGGCGGTGATGGAAGACTCTGGAAGGGCATAGAGAGATCTTTTAGAGGGGTGCCGCCTGGCACCACCCCTGGGCCGCCTGGCCCTCTAATTTAGCCTTTCAGACTTATCTTTGTTGTGGTGTCTTCTAGAGTCTGATGGTGTATATTTTGTTGGGATTAAGTTTCATCTTTTTATCTGGATTACCCCCTAAAAAATACTAATTCTCCAAAACTTATGGAATTTGTTAGTTTAAACCCTAGACTTATGCATTTCTATGTATTTTCACCTTTTCTCATGTTTATTGCACTATAAATTGTTAATGTTATCCCCTGTCAACAAACATCACATAGGAAGATTAAGAGATTGTCTCCCCCTAAAATAAGGTTCTGCTAGTCTTATAAATGGGAAGTGGACTATAAAGGACTCAATAGGATTATGACACCCATGATCTACCACTTAGCCTAGCTTATAAGAGGAATCCGCAAGCAACCAGTATATAAGCACCACACTTACATAATGTTGACTGTTGACGGTAGATAACATCTATTTCTAACCGTCAATCGTCCTTGTGAATTACAACAATATCATAGAATAGGTGGTTATTACTGACAATTTCCATGAGTTTTGGTGAATTGTCTATTTTCTAGGGAGTTATCCAGAAAGTGCATAATTAAGGATTAAAGTGCATAAAAGCCACGAAACTTAACCGCGATGGAAAATATCGCTAGAGAGATCAGGAAGGATCTAGAAGACACCAGAATGAAGCGGAGCCTAGGGACCAGTCAGATGGGGCTGGCCGGCCCCACCATCCATGCCGCCCGGCCCCCTGTAGTGGACCCACCTGTCATCTTCTGCGTACTTCTCCACCGCCTTTGAGGATGCATCTTGACCCTACATTAAGTCGGTTTGATCCTATGGTTGATGTTCATCCCACTGGGCTATATAAGCAGGGCCAGACCCCCTTGGAGAAGAGCCAGATCAATGGAGAGCTGAAGAGCCAGAAACCCTAATTCCTATCTAGTAGATCTAGGCTAGCAATCAAGAGAGGCTAGTTCAATCTAGAACTAGTTCTTGTTTAGAGATTGGAGAGATAGAGTTGGAGAGTAGAGTCCTGGAGGAGTTATGGCATGTCGATGCTTCTTCGTTGCTGTATTCTTCAAGATCAACCTCCCTCGCCCGGAGTTTACACCTTGAGATCATTTGGTAGTCAACTTTTGGTTAAAGTAAGTGTTTTGTTTATATTATTCTTCTAGTTTGCAACTCTTCTTGAGTACTTTGATCTTGATAGCTTCTTGATTGAAGTAGTATTCGTAGCGTAGATGTGGTGTTTAGGCTATATTTACTTGTGAATGTCCCCTGATTTTCTGGATAGTGGTAGCTCACGAAGGTGACTTATAGCTTCGTTGAATCCTTTGTAGTCCACTTCCCGTTAATAGGTTTGGCAAGCAAAAGGTGCTTGGTAGGAGAGAACTCTGATTTCTACTCCTATCTTATTAAATTATCACTCGTGATCATATAATATAAAACAACCACTTTCAAAGACCAGAACTAGATAATCCACATTGTTCTCCTTGTTCTCGCTATTTTCTAGCTTAATTGTGCATTGGGTTAAGTTATAGACTTAGTCATCGTCACCTACTGTTCCTTTGGGTTCGATATTTAAAAACCGGGTTTATCTTGGTGAAGTGCTAGAACGGTATTGTATCTGTGTGCTTACGGATAATCTTATTTCTTATGTGCATTTAATTAATACTAACATTGACCACTTAACCCACTCAAAAATTGGGTTAAGCACTTTGTGATCATAATCATAATATCATCATCAATTAAGACTATATCAAGCAACATATTAAAGCAAATTAGGATAACAGTAAACTGAAACATAGTATTGAATAAGAATAAAGTCATAGAATAAGAGGGATGCAATAGCTATACTAGCCTTCGGATGATGAATCTAGAATTCTGATCATAGCTCAACTCTACTTGAATGTATCTAGTAATGCCTAACTAGAACTTGATGTATTGGAGTTCTAATTCTAACCTCTGGAATGTTCTAGAGTATAGAACTCTAAGTTGGTTTGATTTGATGGCTCATGCTCATTGCCCTAGGGTATAAAAGGAAGAGAGACCCCCAGGAGGAGGATCCATTCAGAAGAAACCCTGAGCTTCATTAAGAAACCCTAGATAGGCCTAGGAGGTGTCCCTCAAATAGAAATACCTCTCTAGAGTTAGTATTCCAAGTACAGGACTAGTTCCATACTCTAGAAGCTAGTCTTATATCAAAAATAGAGAGATACAGTGAAGGAGAGAGTTTTGGAGAAAGTGTCGGCCTATCTGTGCTCTCTACGGCTTGTATCCAACAGAGTTGCGTTCTAGAGTTAGTATTCCAAGTAAAAGACTAGTTCTATGCTCTAGAAGCTAGTCCTATAATAGAAATAGAGAGATAGAGTGAAGGAGAGAGTTTTGGAGAAAGTGCCGGCCTATCCGTGCTCTCTCTACGGCTTGTATCCAACAAAGTTACGTTCTTCAGAACTTACCTCTGAGATTACTTGGGATCGACTTCTGTGTTCAAGTAAGTAACATTGTTCATCTTGTTCTACCGGTCTATGGCTCTATTGAGTGCTTTAATACTTGTCGCTCATAGGTTAAAGTAGTATTCGTAGTGTAAGCATGGTGCTTAGACTTGTTACTCGTAGATATGCCCTATCGTCCGGATTAGATAGTAGCTCATGAGGGTGACATTTATAGCCTCGTTGAATCTTATAAATAATCCACTATCCCATCGGTAGGACGAGCAACAGTATAATTTGGTAGGAGGGTTAGTTGCGGTTTTGCCGATGCTCTGCAATTCTCTAGTAGAACACCATAAACATATCCTACTTGAACTAGGATTAGAAGCCTTAGTTATCTTCTCTATATCCCTATCTTGTTCATCCTTGGTTGCTACTTAGGGTTTAAGCCATAGTTTAGTTATTCTCTCACATCTTCCCTTGGGTTCGATATTAAAATTGGGTCTACATCCAGTGAAGTTTTATAGTGGTATCCGTGCGCTTGCGGATTGTTCAATGGATCTTAACAGATACCAACAACATGGAGGAAGCTATGCTCAGGGAGGTGGCCAGGGTGGAGGTGGTGGCGGTGGACAAAATGGAGGGTCAGAACAAGGTTCTGGTGCTGGCTCTGGGTATGGACAAGCTGGCGGATATGGTCCTTATGGTGGTGGATATGCTCAAGTTGGTGGCCAAGGTGGTGGGGGTGGAGGAAGCGGTCCAGGTGGCAATGGATATGGAAGCGGCTTGGGGAGTGGTTCCTGGAGTCCTGGCAGTGGCCGCCCATAGAACTTTCTAAAGGGGACTATTTGTGTGATGACACTATACTACTACGTGGTTTATTTCTTAAGCAATGAGGAATAAGGAATAAAAATCCTTGTCATGTTTGGTTTAATAAAATTAGTTGTGCTTCATAAAGATTGTGCTACTTTCAATAATGAAAGTGTATTTGGCTTCTTGTGCGTACTTATATATCAAGTGAATCTTTCTTTGAGTATATATATCAAGTGAACCTTGCTTTTTTAAAAAAAACATGTATACAAAAGGCATCTAACATTCTTCATAGGCGGACGAGTAATAAAGCTATTTATAACTGACCCGTAGTACTTAGACTGCACTCCATTAAACGGAGTAAAAACTACAAAGTCCCTATCCTATTCCTTCGTCGACACACAATATATATTAAGATAATTGGAGATGTATATAAACTCTAGAGATGTCCTAAAAAGGAAAATAGAATTAGGACTAGTACAAATTAAACTTTTTGCATCAGTACATATGCCCACTACTACAGATTCGGTTATCAGTGCCGGCATCTTTGTTGCCGGTTTTGTAAAACCGGCACTGATAACCCATCTGTGCCGGTTGTTTGCTTTGAAAACGGAAACACGGCTGGCAGCCATGAGAACCGACACTGAAGATACATATCACTGCCGGTTAGCATTTGGAACCGGCACCGATGGTCTCGGTGTACATCATCTTTGCCGGTTCTAGACTAGAACCGACATTGAACATGCATTTTCAATGGCGGTTCTAGCTCAAAACCGCTAGTGATGAACCCGACACCACAAAAAAGGTGGCAGGCGTCCTCTTCTTCCTCTCCACTCTGCCATTCTCGAGCGAGGAGAAAGCCGCGCGCGTGGGCCTCTGTCTCCATTGTTGCGGCTGCTTCTCCATAAATGAAGCTTGGTTTTCTTGAAATTAGGGCAACCGATTGATTTCTTTGCACTTAAGGTTAGTACCCAACGGCCAATCCTTGGATTTTGACCATTAATTATGGCTAATTTGAAACATATGATCTTTATTTTGTGCTTTCTCTTGTAGGGAGCTTGAAATTAGATTTTGAGGGAGGCTTGAAATCGAATTGTGGATAATCTACTTGTACAAAAGGTTAGTGTCTACCAACCCATATATTTCTTAGGTATATGTGCACGATCAATGCTCAAGATTGATATTAATTATTATGTGATATATTAATTGGTTAGTGTTAGTTAGCACTAGAGAGTATAGATTAAATTTAAATTATGATTAATATTAGTATTGATTAATATTAGTATGTGATACATTAATTGGTTAGTGTTAGTTAGCAAATGAACCAATATGCTTAGTATTGATTAATATTAGTATGTAATGCTATAAGTAGTTGTAGGTAGTTAGAAGTTGAGAGTATTATTTCTTTTAGATTTATGAGGAGCAAATTAATTATTTTGTCACCTACCAAAACATTGTTTAATTTAGACTTAAATTAAAGTCAATGGTGGAGTCTCCACTATTTACACATCACCTAGCTAGACATTGTGTACAGATAAATTATTTTGATGGTAATTTTAATGGTTATGTCACGTACCATAATAATTCTTTATGATTATTCTACCGTAACTTATGTCAACAAATTATTTGTATGTTAACTTTAATATTGTTTAATATTTGGTGCAAAATAAATGTTCATGGAATAATCTTTAATTCTAATATTGTTGTCTCTAATTTTTTATTTTCTTATATTTCATGTTTCATCGCATACATTGTATTGTTTAGCTATAAAATTTAATCTATTTGTGTGTGTCCGTATCATTTTTGCGTGTCTTGATGTGTCCTAATATTATCAATGCAGAGATGGATCGAGAGTGGATGTACGGTGTGTCCCGAACGGACCCACGGTACTTGATTGGTGTCTCCAACTTCCTCCAAGTAGCCAAAGCTAATGTTCGTGAGGGGCAACTTGTATTATGTCCATGCAAAGATTGTGGAAATGTTAGAAAATGGAGTATGTTGGAGTCCATACGTACACATTTGATCACAAGGGGGTTCATGAGAGACTACACGATATGGGTATGCATGGAGAAGTTGTTGACAATGTTCCACAAGAACATTACAATGATGATGTGCCTATGCGACATAGCCGTCCACGAGAATGCGACAAACGAGGATCCCGTGTCAACACGTGTACCGAGGCTACCGCTGTTAATGATATGTTGAGGGATACATTAGCTGACGACACAAAGCATAATGATGGCATTTCACGGTTGCTACATGATGTTGAGAGTGGATTTCTTAGCGATAGACAGGTTGAAAAAACTAGAGAAAATGAGAAAAGATGGCAAGACACCATTGTATCTAGGGTGTGGACTGAGCAAACTTGAAGCTAACATCATGCTATTAGAGTTCAAATCTTCAAATGGATTGAGCGATAAAGGCTTCGATCAGCTGCTAGGAATGTAAGGAAACTGCTACCACCACAAAATGAGCTTCCAGAAAAGACATACCTATGTAAGCAAATGATCTGTCCAATCGGTCTTGAGGTTGAAAAAATCCATGCGTGTCCCAATGATTGCATACTATACCGTGGAGATAAATACAAAGACTTGGATGCATGCCCTAGGTGTAAAAGCTCCTAGGTACAAGCAAGGGCCGTCCAACGATGGTAGCAAGACAAAAGGAGGGCACCTGTAAAGGTAGTCTGGTATTTTCCTATAGCTCCACGGGTGCATAGGCTATTTGCAAATGCAAAGTCAGCCAAGTTGTTACGCTGGCACGGTGAAGAGCGTAAGAAAGATACAATGCTGCGGCACCCAGCCGATGGGGCAGACTGGAGGACGATTAACACTATGTGCTATAAGAACATTGGTGGTGAGGTGCGGCACCTTTGGGTGGGTTTGAGCACAGATGGGATGAATCCTTTCGACCAGGTTAGAAGCAATCATAGTACTTGGCCAGTGACGCTTTGTATATACAACCTTCCACCTTGGCGCTGTATGAAGAGGTCATACATCCAGATGCCACTACTGATCCAAGGGCCGAAACAACCTGGGAACGACATCGATGTTTTTCTAGAACCAGTGATTGATGAACTGTTGGAGTTGTGGCATACAGGGGTACCGGATGTTTGGGATGAGTATAAAAAGGAACATGTGACAATCAAGGTAGTACTAATCGCTACAATCACAGACCTGCCAGGGCGAGGTAGCTTATCTGGAGAGAAGACAAAAGGATATACTGGATGCGTAGAGTGCTTGGACTCAACCCATGCGGTACATCTACCGGAAAACAAGAAAATGGCTTATATGGGTCACCGTATGTTCCTACCTGATGACCACCCTTACCGCAGAAACAGAAAAGACTTCGATGGGACAATTGAAAGACGTGGACCTCCAGATTATCGAAATGGAAAACAGATACTACGAGAGGTTAGCAAACTCAATGTTGTCCATGGAAAGGGTGAGGGGGCAGTTCAGGCACCTGCCGAGTCTATTTGGAAGAAAAAGTCAATTTTCTGGAAACTACCTTACTGGCCGCTATTGAGTGTACGTCATTGCCTTGATCCAATGCACATTACTAAAAATGTGTGCGGCAACACGCTCAACACCTTAATGAACACAGGAGGCACAGCAAAAGATTCACTCGCAACACGTCTAGATATGAAACACTTGGGGCTAAGGAAGGAGCTGCATCCAGTCGCTCTTGAGGATGGTCAAATAAAACTTCCGGTGGCATCATGGACACTAAAAACAACAGAAAAAGAGGTTATATAGATTTGTGAATAAAGTGTACTCTAACTTTCTCAAATGGAGAAATAACCTAAATAAAAGTTGTGCATAATCATGAGTGCACCAACTTTGCAGTTCAAAATTTTTTGATTTGAGGAAATTTACATGGCTCAAATCTGGCCAGAGATTTGAATTTTGAAGTGTTTCAATATTTTTCACACATAGTGTGTGAAAAAATTGTCAAATGGTGAAAAGGCATTAATAAAAATTGTAGGGAATGATGGGTCCACCAACTTTGATGTTCAAAAATTTTTGATTTGACACACTATATGATGCATAAAATGTAGTGAAACCTCTCCAAATTTCAAATTTGAAAATTTCAAAACTAAAAACCTAGTCACATTGATATATGGTCACAGTAGGTGGATAGAGCTTGATTTTGGACAAATTTTAAAAAAAAAGATCATCTCATTTGGAGTTAGGATGAGGGAGAAAAACTTGGTACAAATCTCATCAATCATATTAAAATCAGAAATCATACATGTTCATCACTAGTTCATAGGTGGTTAGGTCTGATTTCTGATTTTAATTTGATTCATGGGATTTGTAACTAATTTTTCTCCCTCATCCTAACTCCAAATGAGATGATATTTTTTCCTAAATTTGTGTAAATTCAAGATCTATCCATCTGGTGTGACCATATATCAATGTGACTAGTTTTGTACTTTTTAAATTTTTAATTTGGACCATATAGGTTGTATCAAATAAAAAGTAATTTTGATTTTTTTTTAAAAAATGGTAGTAACTAATGCATATTTAATAGCCAGGGATATTAAATAGAAAAAAATATATCTTAAATTAAACTAGAACGACACTAATTAATAAAATAAAAAAAAAAATTTTGTACTAATCGGGTTTTGAACCCGGCCCAACAGACTCAAAGTAATATGCTCTAACCAATACACTATTTAGTAATGTTTAGATAAAGTGTAGAATTAACATTAATTGAACTGTTATTCAATAGTTTAATTTTTTTAAAAGAAAAAAAATCAGAGGGCGTGGGATTCGAACCAGGAACCTCCAAGCCCCTAGCCTCGCGCTCTAACCATTGAACTAGTACGTAACTTTTATTTTAGAACACCAAGTTAACTTTCTTATTCTATAGAAACATCGCTGGCGGTTGAAGTTGGGCACCGCACTTGAAGGGTAGGGTATCATCACTTGCCGGTGGTTGTTAGAACCGGCAGACCGAAGGGGGGTCATCGGTGCCGGTGGTAGTTTACCGGCGAAAGAAGGTGGCCGCGTATAAATGCCAACCGTTCGCGCCCGCCCATTCAAAGCACTGCGCCTGTCCTTCTTGCTTTCGACGCCGAGGCACCTCGCCGCTGGACACCGCCACTGCTCGCCGTCGATCACTTTGCTCACCACCGCCGCGCCTTTGCTCAACGCCGTTCGGGCTCCACACCGCCGTCCTCGCCGCCTTTCCCTCCCGGGGCGACGGCGCTCCGGCCGCCGTTCTCGTCGCCGCTCAACGCCCTCGGTGCGGCGCCCACCGGAGCGCGTCGCCAAGCTAGCTGCGCCACCCGAGCACTCCTCCCCCCGCCTCGGCGGCACCACCGGACCACCCTCACCGTCGCCATCCGCACCGACGCCCACGAACAGCGAGGAGCGCGGGCCACCTTCTTCCACCTTCTCCACGGTGAGTGCGGCGAGAACACCCTCCATGTGCTCGATGAAATGTCACTATGCAATTTTGTCCTATTTGTAGTAGATGTTAACCATGATTTGGCATCCAAAGGATCAATGTTGTGGACTAGCTATGTTTCCTTTGTCGATTATGAAGAATTAGTGACCACTATTTATATTGTTTGCATGAAATATGATTACGCTTCTTGTTTTCTATATGTGCATGAAATATAAATAAACTTCTGTGCTTAAAATATGATTGTGGTATTTCTCTTGTTTGCTCTATGAGCATAAAATATGATTAAGTCTATTTTTCAGCTTGTATGTTTATATTTGCATCATTTAATAAGTCTACATTTGAAAAGAATATGTTTATGTGTTTGCATGAAATTAAGTGTAGATTTGTTGCTATATGTATATATTTATATTAAATGGAGGCTATGATTACTTTGCTTCGACATAAGTATGATGATGCATTAATTATATCAAACCCAATTATATTGTCTCAATCTTTAGGCAACAATGGGAAAACGGTATGTAGTGTTTGTTGGCCGTACCCCTGCATCTACCGTACTTGGGAAGAGTGCCATCCCCAAGTGAATTGCTACCCGGGTGCTTTGCACAAGAGATACAACAAAAAATCTGAAGCAATCGAGGCCTACCATGCATATATGGCACGGTGTGCAAACCGTGTTCCCCAAGCAGAGCACCGTGTAGTTCCTCTACACGCAGGGAAATTGGAGACTAGAGACAAGGCAGTCGCCGTAGATAGGATTCACACTAAGGATATCATCATTTTCTTTCTAGTTATGTTCATTGCCTTTTTTATTTGGAGGTTAATGTAGAGTGTACACGACTTGTAGTAAGTTGAAGTTCATTGTAATTTATTTGGCTTATGAAGTTCTAAATTGGTGTATTAAATATATATATGTTGTGTTTCCTAGCTAATATATGGTTCCTGTTATTCCATGCAGCCAAATTAAACAACCCATCATATATCTAGTCTCGACAACAATCTAGGCATAGGTAGAACGATGACTATTCGTCGTCGCCAATTCACTGGTCGCCGAAGTACTAGGCAACAAGAAGAAACGGCTAATAACACTGCGAGAGACCCACCAGAAGGACCACAAAATAGGACGAGTAACGAAGGTGCCAATGATGATGGTGAAGCAGATGACGAAGCATGGACCCCTAGCAGTTGTCTCCAGCTTGACCAAGACGAGGAGGTATATTTGTTAGGTCATAATTTAATGATTGCAAGCACTCTAATCAATAAATGCAAGGGAGAATCTAAGGCGAAGTAATTGGTTTTGTGCAGGCTGGATCAACGGAGGAACCAAGTGGATCTGGTGCAGCAAAGCCAAGGTCCAAGCGCGGTGTGTCAAGGCTTCCTATGGGAAAGGATGCGCACTGGCACATCTTTGAGTTCGACCAAGTTGGGGAGCCACTACTCCCACGCAAGGCGTTGGGGCCATACAAGACTATCCTCGGGATTCTTGCGAGGGACTTCATCCCAATAAAGTTTAGGCGCTGGATAGGGAAAGAAGATGACGTATGGAAGGTTACTGAAACTTTTAAGGAGGAGTTATGGACAATGTTCAAAGGATATTTCACTTTTCCTCGTGATTATGATGAGCGGGTAGTCAGAAAAAGGGTTATAGAAAAAATGGGGATCACCTTCAAGAGTTATAAGACGAAATTGCAAAAGGAATATATCAATGAGCGGGGAGAATCCTGACTTTGATAAAGGTGACCACCACAAGCGAGAGGCCCCTACTTGGGAAGATTTCAAGCGATACAGAACTCGGATGAGTACAAGGATTTGAGTGCGAAGAACAAGGAAAACTCGACAAAGTCGACAAATCCTCACCGTCTCGGCTCTCGTGGCTATTCCAAAGAAGGTGCTTCAATGGGAGAAGGAGTTTGATGAGATGGAACGCCGTGGTGTTATGCTGAGGCTGCCGACCGGCGCGATTAGGTCTCTTCACTTTGTTATGGTCGGGGGTGCACGGCACAATATTGAAGACGGCACCACATCGGGTCCCAAATGAACATGTGGGCAGCCTGGTTCGGACTATCTCCACTCTAACGGAAGAGGTGAATCAAGGAAGACGCAGTCGAGATAGGGAGAACGACGTGCTCTCCCGGACACTTGGTAACAAGGAGCACCCCGGCCGCACAAGGGGGCCGGTCTTGTGAACTGGAGGGTAGCTTTCGAGGAGGACATTGCTTCTTATCGTAGCCACACAAGGGCTAGACAAGAACGAGAGGCGGCTAAAGAAGCTATGTATGAGAATCGGCTAAAGATAATGGAAGACAGAGTTAACCAACTTGCTGCTATGGCCTCCGAAGCACGAGGTCTTCAGACCATTGGATCTGCAGGCCCGTCCCCACATGCTTGAGCCCAGTGGTTAAGGGTCGTAGTAGCCGTGGATCGACCCCCATGGATGATCTTTGAGGCAAGTTTACCTCATCCGGTGGACAACATAACAGAAGCGGTTAATGTGAGGCTGTACATCCGCCAACAATGGACGACAGACAAGGTGGCGGTCGGCCAGGCTTGGCCTCAAGGAGATGGGTTTACTAATGGTCAACCAATTCCTTTGGGTTATTGGAATGTCACCATTGATAGAATTCTGGACAAAAAGTTTAACAAGATACCCATTGATTACCCTGCACAGGAAGATAGGCCGTGGCTGGTTCAGAACCTTCGTCTTCGTGTCCCGTGGCGGAAGCGGTACATGAAGCTCGACCACCAAGAGTCCTCGGATGTGAGGATGAAGCTGAATCTTCACCGGACAGATGTCATGACCAAGCTCTCCCAATTCATGATGCGCCTGCTCATTCCCCAGCCTCAACCCCTCCTAGACGAGATGAGGTATCTCCGCCTCCACCCCCTCCATCACCCCCTAAGGAATGTGGGGGATCCGGCTACGGCTCCTACCCCCACTTTGTCAACCCCGAGCAATGTGGGGGCTGCACCTCCTCCACCTCCTCCACCTCCTCCCCCGCCTCCCCACAATCCTTCATCTTCGGCCGAAAGACATGATAATCGTAGACCCCCTCCCCCGCCAAAATCAAAAGAAGCTGCAAGGCCGACTCCCGCAACTAGATCTAGATCAGGCAAAAGGTCCTCTGATTCTATAAAAGAGGATGCCAACAAAGGAAACAAAAAGCAAATGAGCGGGAGTATTACATCTAAGATGAAGCAGAATGACATAGAATTGCCTAACCCAGAGGCATGCAACAAATTTTTGAAAAATATATGGCGGGCTTCTAAGTGGACGACTGTGTCTGAGTTTGACAGACAAGCTCGTAGCAAGCTCAATGAAGAAAGGGAGGATGAGCTGCACCTCAGTTCCGAGCTACAAGTATATAAATTGATGGAGCAGAACAACAGCCTATCCCTAGAGGATGCTAGGGCCATAGTTTATGGTGGTACTAATAAGGACTATGAAATGGCAAAACCAAAGATACCAAGATCAAAGAGGTCAAGATTTGCTGGAAACAAAAGAGCGGATGAAGGCTCTTAGAACACGTATGCGTGATTTACATACTTTTACTTGGCCGAGGCAAGCTGAAACAGATCTAGGTGGGTTTGAAGCAATTATTACGGCCGGAGAAGTCTTTGATCATCCCGAGGAAACTTTGCGGTACATAGCTTTTGAAGACTTATTCCAATTATATCAAAGATGCGACCTCGATACACGTATAATGCTCCCCTGTGGACTTTGTAAGTACCCTACTACCCGCATGAATTCATAATTAACTACATCTTTTTTTTTATTATTAGTCATATCTCATACTCTATGCGGTGGCTACATGAATACACGATACGAAATAACATTAAATATGTAGCCTTCTTGGACCCAACCATAGTGAATGAGCCAACTTGTAGAGGAGACGAAGGCTATGACCGAATGGAATGATACAAATTCTCTCCAAAGTTGTTCAAGGGTTTTGCCAAAAAAATAAATCGGACGTGCTCTTGACCTATAACTGCGCGTATGTGGTCTCTACCATTATTTCTATGTATTTTATATAGCTAATTAAACTACCTTAATATAAATTGGACTTTGTGGTTGCAGGCACCATTTTATCTTAATCGATATCGATATTAAAAGAAACATTATTGAGGTGTGGGACTCCAGAAAGAATCCCCTAACTCTGATAGGTCCTCTACTCTGTGCGTTATAAGAGTAAGTTAACATTTTTATAAGCAAATAAAGTTATATAGTTATATATATATATATATATATATATATATATATATATATATATGTATATGTGTATACCACACTTAATGTTACTCTTCTTTCCCAATTAATATTTGTGGCGCAGGGCATGCAAAGTAAACTTCAAGGTGCAGGAAATGCGTGCAAAGTAAACTTCAAGGTGCAGGAAATGCGTACCAGGTACCTAGACCAACCGCAAGCGAATAATGAATGTGGGTTCTACGTAATGTGGGCCACGAGGCAATGGTTTGGCATGAAAAACGTCAAAGCAGATTAGAAGGTATTAATTCCATTTTTATATGCCATAAAATTCTCTTATAGCTTATATTAATGATCCCTATTGATTGCTCGACAAATGGGAGAAATATGGACACAATATGATCCTGGACACGGAGATTCAAGGATTTCAAGAGGAGATAGCGGAATTCATCTTGAAGCATATTGTGAGCAAAGAAGGAAAATACTCCATTGCCCGCTCGAAGAAGTTCAAGAATAATTTCGAGCCAAAGCGGCTGGCTAGACTTTTATAATTGTTCCATTGGATTACGGTGGTATTAGAAAGCACTATTAATGTATGTGTAATATTAATGTATGTAATACTAATGTATTTGGTATGTTGTTATCAAGGTTTCAGTTTTATGATTTTGTTTTCCTACCAGCAAATATGATTTTTAATATAATATAAAAACCCAATTTGAAAATGGGAATATAAAATAATTACTGAAAAATAAATTCAGTGTCGGTTGTCATTGAGACCGCCCGGTGATACTGTGACCATCACTTTGGCGGTTCAAAGACCAACCCGACATCGATCCACTCATCGATCATTTGTCGGCTTTGATTCTCAACCGGCACCGATGTTTGCACATAACACCGCCGGCTTCGATATACAACCGGCAGTGTTAGTTGAGCTTCAGTGCCGGTTCATGGGAACCGACACTGATGACCAACCCTCATCAGTGCCGAGTAGGCTATGCCGGTTCAAAATCCGGCACTGATGGGGGGTTTAGGGCCGCCTGTGATATGCTGATCTGAGGTAGTGAACGTAAATACGATTCATTCGGGATCTTGCATCTAATATTCTAATATGATTCTAGTTGAGACTAATCGACGACTATACCTGTGATTAACTTGGTGTCAGGCCCCAGGCGTCCGGCTCCGGCGTCAAGCCGTGCGGTGGTTACCCCCCGCCCTACGGCGCACACCAAGCTACGTTACGTGGTAGACGCCCGGCAGCCCCAAATGGCGTCGTAAGGCGGCTTACAACGCAACTATGCAAGCCGCACGAACCAATGGCACAAGTGGCAAGCCCGGTAGTCTCGGCCTTTGGCCTTTTACCTTTGTGAACGTGCCGCACCAGCACAACTGGAGCCAAAAGGATTCAGCTTGGTCTTTGCACTAATCCACAACCGGTACGTGATAGAAGGAAACACCACAAGACATTACATCATATTTTTGTTCCAGATATCTTGGAAATTAAGAGCTTGCTGCCTTGCTCTTCGATATTCCGGCGAGTGGTCAAGCAAGCATGAGTTTTCTTTCACTAGTACACAGGTGGTTTGTGCCGACGGTGTGAATTTATTTATACAGGCGGTTTCAGCTGAGAGACGCCACTGAAAATCGACAAGCGGGCCCCAGCTTTAGAGCCGCCTGTGGAAAAGGGCTAGCACTTTGTTGTCATTTACACTGGCGGTTCACTTAAGGAACCGCTAGTGCTAATGTGCATTTCCACAGGCGGTTGCATAAGAAAACCGCCTGTGAAAAATGGCGCTATTTTCACAGGCGGTTTCCTTATGTCAACCGCCTGTGGTGAGCTTCTCCTATATATACCCCCCCTTCTTCCTCCCCACCCGATTGCTCCAACAGAACTCAGAGTCCGACAGTTCTTCTATGGAAGGAGCTTTAGAGGTCCAGATTTTACTAAATACAAGGGGGGAGGTTTTGCTCTTAATTTCTTCGGAGGAGGTAACTAAAAAAGGTTAGTTTATGTGTTTCTTGCCTTATTTCCACCATTCTTGCTCAACCCCACCCACTTTTTGAGATCTAGGGTTTCACCTCAAGTAAGAGAGAAGAGTAGCTAGGTTTTTGTTTTTTCAATAATTCTAGTCACTATTTATGTAGGGTTTTACTTTTTTATCTAGAGTTTAACCTTTAGAGTTTTATTAGTTATTCTTATTTAAATATTTAGTTATGTTTAATTTAATTATTAGCTAGTAGTGATGTTTTTAGTGGTGATTCTTTAATTAGAGTTTCATTAATTATTAGTTACTCTTATTTAATTATTAGTTTATGTGTCATATTGATGCTTGAAATTAGTGTTTGTTTAATATGTAGTTATGTTTTGTTAAATTAAGTAGTGGTAAGGCTTTGATTAGGGTTTCATTATTTAGTCTTGCTTTAGTTTTTAGGGTTTCATCTAATAAATTGATGCTTTAAATTATTATATTTAGTTCATTTAGTTATGTTTACTCTTATTTAATTACTAGTTTATTTATCATATTGATGCTTGAAATTAGTTTTTCTTTAGTTATTTAGTTATGTTTTGTTAAATTAAGTAGTGGTGAGGCTTTAATTAGGGTTTCATTAATTAGTCTTCCTTTAGTTTTTAGGGTTTCATCTAATAAATTGATGCTTTAATTATTTAGTTATATTTTATTTAATTAAGTATTGGTGATTCTTTAATTAGGGTTTCATTAATTAGTTTTGCTTTAGTTATTATTGAGAGGCATATTTATTTAACTAGTTCTTTTAACTACATGTGATTTAGCCCCTGGACATGTATTATTTGAGAAATATACAAGCGAGGAGTCCTTTTCATCTATAATCCATTAAAGAAGTTTGTTTGATCATCTTAAGGTTTGTTAATAAATATCACAAAACATTCATGTCTTCTTTTTAGTGATTACATTATTTAAATCTATTCAACTCTATAACAGGTAACGATGGACGTGAGCATTCTGGATGTATAACTTAGACAGAGTAAATCCATCATACGTACTTGAGGTCCGTAGGTTTATCGATGCTGCCAAAAATCATGCTTTCAGAACACAGACGAAGCACATATATTGTCCTTGCATAGACTGCAGAAATCTTGTCGTTTTTGAAGACACAAATCCGATCATGGCTCATCCGGTGCAGAGGATTTATGAATGATTACTTGATTTGGACAAAGCATGGAGAGGGTAGCTCTGCAACGTATATAGCTGAAGACCCTGTGAATCTCGGTGGCAATAGCCCAGATATGCTTGTTGACGATGTATGCCAGTTCGGACACGAGACAGAACACCATTGTCCCCAAGAGAGTGAACATATTGTGTCCGATGTTCATGATGATGCAACAGAACTCAAATGGAGGATGAAGACGCAGAATTGATGGCTGCACTATTGTGTCATCATACGGATCCATCAATGTTTTTCATGAAAGGGATGGAGGCCTTAGAGCAGGCAGCAGCAGAGCCATTGTACAATGAGAGTAAGGGTTATACCAAAGAGTTCATGACATTATGGTCTGTGCTTAAGTTGTTGATGTTGAAAGCTAGGTATGGATGGTCTGATGCCAGCTTCGATGCATTATTGAATACTCTCAGAGATATGCTTCCAAAGGGGAACAAAGTGCCTACTAACACTTACTATACAAAGAAGCTAATCAGTCCGCTTACTATAGGTGTCCAGAAGATCCACATGTGTAGAAATCACTGTATCCTATATCGAGATGAATACAAAGACTTAGACCAATATCCAAATTGTGGTGCAAGTCGATACAAGACGAAAAAATACTATCTACAAGAGGAGAATACAACTTCTGTTTCCAAAGGGAAGAAGAGAAAGAAGACCCAACAGAGTTCAAAACCCTGCAACAAAGAAAATGAAGAAGAAGACTATTATGCCCAGAGAAGGGTTCCTGCTATGGTGATGTGGTATCTTTTGGTAGTTGATCGTTTAAGGTGTTTGTTTGCAAACCCTGAGGATGCAGAGCTTATGACCTGGCATGCTTCTGACAAGCACAAAGTAGATAGAAAGCTTCGACATCCTGCCGATGGAAAGCAATGGCAAAAATTCAATGCTGACCACCCAGAATTTGCTAAGGAGATAAGAAATGTTCGGTTCGCACTATGTACTGACGGAATGAATCCCTTCGCCAAAAGGAGCAGCAAGCATAGCACATGGCTGGTGATCCTCACCATCTACAACCTCCCTCCACACTTGTTGCAGAAGCGCAAATACTTTTTGCTAACCATTCTTATTTCTAGACCTACACAACCTGGTGTTGACATGGATGTATTCTTGGAGCCATTAATGGAGGAAATGAGAATATTGTGGGATACAGGTGTTACCATGTTGGACAAATACCGAAAAGAGTCATTCACACTGAGAGCAATTATTTTTGTTACGATCAACGATTACCCAGCTCTCTTTGTATTGTTAGGACAGTTCAAGGGTAAGGTCGGTTGTGTAGTATGCTTGGATGAAACCTTTTACGTGTCCCTCAGTGCATCCAATAAGATAGTATACATGAGACACAGACGTTTCTTATCGAAAGGACATAGGTACCGCTTGCGAAAGATGGATAGGTACTTTGACAATCACGATGAAACAAGGTCCACTGCTCCATCAGGTAATAGTAAAGGTCATAGAGTGTACGAGATAGTTAAGAACATCAAGTTTGTATTTGGCAAAAAGACAAAAGATGAAAAAGCAAGAAAGGATGTGAAACCAACTCCTGGGGCTACATTCAAGAAGATGTCAATTTTCTTCAAGTATTTGCCATATTGGAAAGAGTTTGACATACGGCACGCGGTCGATGGTATGCACATTGAGAAGAATGTGTTTAAAAGCATAATTGGTACCTTGCTAGATATAAAGGGCAAGACAAAGGAAGGATTGAGTTCACGTCAGGACCTGGTCAATTTGAAGATAAAACCGGAACTTCATTCGGTTTTGCAAGATAATGGAAAGTATCACCTCCCGGCAGCAAGCTACAACCTGAGTACGGATGAGAAACATGCGATGTATGTTTGGTTAAAGAAATTGAAAGTTCCAGCTGGATTTTGCTCTAACATTAAGAGCATTGTGTCAATGAAGGAGCTTACACTCACCAACTACAACTCACATGATTGCCATGTGATGTTGACAACCTTTCTCCCTATTGCCATCAGGGCTATAAGTCCGGTGTTCTTAAAGATGGCAATCACACGGTTATGCTTCTTTTTTAACGAGATATCACAGAAGGTAATTGACCGAGAGCAGTTGGAGTCTCTTCAGGAATTCACAGTGGAGACAGTGTCACAGTTTGAGATGTGTTTCCCACCATCTTTCTTCGATATAATGGTACACCTTGTCGTGCATTTGGTGCCACAAATACAGGCATTGGGTCCCATGTATTTGCATGAGATGTGGACATATGAGCGTTTCATGTCAATACTGAATGGGTACGTATCCACTCGTGCTCGTCCTGAGGCATCCATGATAGGGGGATACACTACCGAAGAGGCCATTGATTCTAGAGGTCCATTCTGCAACAATTGCCTAAAAGACCAGATTGCAATAGGTTTGCCTCCTTCCCGACATGAGGGCAGACTATATGGGTGTAGGAGGATGGGCCGAAAATCATTCATCCCATTAGACTATAATATAGTCCTCGAAGCGCATCATAGCATCATGCATCAGCTCTCGATTATAGAGCCTCTGATCAAACAACACATAGAAGAGCTAAGCGATCATAACCCTGGACAAAGATAGGATTGGCTATCAAAGGAACACAAGCGTCGATTCACTTCATGGCTAATGGAGCAGAACATTCCAAATGGAGAAACAATTAAGCAATAAACTATCAAGAGGTTGGCAGCTGGACCATCTCGCCAGGTCACATCATGGCGGATCTATGACATTAGTGGCTTCACGTTCTGTACCACTTCTAGGGACAAAAAGAGCATGACGCAAAACAGTAGTGTTCGTTGCGAGGCTATAGATGATTCAGATGAAAATGCTACATACTTTGGCTTCATTGAGGAGATATGGAAACTAGACTATGATTCATTTAAGACGCCTGTGTTTTGATGCCAATGGGTTGATGACAAACATGTCACAGTGAACAACTATGGGCTGAGAGTTCTTGATCTAAGTAAAGTAGGCTACAAGGATGATCCTTGGATCCTTGCTATCCGTCTTTGCCTGGTCTTCTATGCCGAACAGATCCTTTCTAAGGAAGAGAAGAAAAGTAGCGACAAGACCAAGCATATAGTTCTTCCCGAAAGCGACAAGCTTTAGGAGTTGATGGTGTAATTGATCTAGATGACTTCAACCATTTCGGGCGCATGTCTCTCTTTGAAGATTATCCTTTAAAGATAAAGAATGTTGAGCGTAGCATCCCCAAAAATTCATTACCATGGGTGCGCCACGATAGAGAAGGCGAGAAACGATGAGAGGCTAGTTTGTATCTAATTAAGTTAAATATTAGTTATTATCATATGTAACAATTTATCGGTTATAATTTGTATTCATGTATTACTTGTCTTAGTATTTATTTTCTAATTGTTTAAGTCCTTTTCTTTCTACTTCTTTAAGTATTCTAAAAAGAAATGACCTAAAAGAAATATTGTCAACGAAATAACCTAAAATAAATATTATAAAAGAAATACCCTAAAGAAATATGTATTGCTCTGTCTTGGCATTCCTTTTCCACTTGTTTAACTCCTTTTCTTTCTATTTGTACTTATATGTATTTTTCTTTTAGTATAACCTACAAGGAATATACTAAAAGAAAAAGCCTACAAGAATAAGCTAAAAGAAATATACTAAAAGAATTAACCTACAAGAAATAACCTACAAGAAATAACATAAAAGAAATAACCTAAAAGAAATAACCTAAAAGAATTAACCTACAAGAAATAACTAAAAAATATTGTAAAAGAAATATACTACAAGAAATAACCTAAAGAAATAATGTAAAAGAAATAATCTAAAAGAAAAACAATAAGGAAAAACAAAAAAGAAAACCATGTTTGCTGAATCAGTAAAAGAAAGAACAAAAAACCGAAAACATTTCCACAGGCGGTGCACTTAAAGAACCGCCAGTACAAATGTTATTTGCACTGGCGGTTACCTATGTCCACCGCCTGTGGAAAAATTTACACAAAGTTGTCCTTATATAACCGCCTTTGTAGAAATGTTTCTTCTACTGGCGGTGGTCTAGGACAACCGCTTGTAAAAAAATGGCGTCCTTTATATATATGAGACCCACGACACTTAGGAAAATTTCAACCTGGTGGGCGCGACCAGGCAAGGTAGCGACGCCGTCGAGGCTGCCCAAATCCGCCGCGCCACCACTTTCGGCGACCGTTACACTCTCCGCCGCGCACCACCTCGCTGCGCCGCGCGCGCAGCTTCACCGCGTCAAAAGCGCCGACGACCGCCGCTGACCGATCGAGCGCCCGGATTTGGAAGGTGAGCCACCGCGGCGCCTCTCTTCTTCATGGCGGTGGAGGCGGCGCTCCCCCACGCCCCCGCTTTCGCCCACTCTCGCTTTCTCGCGCTGCCCTCGCTGCTACTCCCTGCGCGGCGCTCGCCTCCGCCTAGGGCCGCCCTGCCGCTTTCGCTCCCCGCGCCACTCTCCCCATCGCTCCTCGCTTTGCCTTCGCTCCCGCTGCTCCGCGCTGGCGCGCACGGTGACGCTGAGCGCAGGCGGCGCGGGGGCCGCCAGGGGCAGAACGGGGCGCCCACTGCTTGGCCCCAACGTTGGGCCTTTGGCCACTATTGGGCCTTTGGCCGCTGGCTTTTTTTTTTTTTTTTTTTTTAGTAATGGCCCAAAATATTATAATGTAAATATTAATTACTAATTAGATTAAATATTAATTGTATTAATTAGTAATACTATTAAGTAGTAATTGCAATAATATTAAATATTAAATGTATGTATTAAGTAGCAATTGTAAAAATATTAAATATAATATGTATTAATTAGTAATTGTATTAAATAAAAATTGTTATATTATTTTCTTTTATTATGTACTACCAAAGATTATTGTTTATGAAATATTATATTATTTTTTATTATATTTGCTTTGACATGTGAGCCACTATTGGGCCCTCTAATGGGCCCAACAAAGGGTTTTTTTTAAATATTAAATAGCATATGTAATATATTGTATGTGGCAAGTACTTTGTATGTGCTAAGTACTTTTTAATAATATTAAATATTAATTGTATCAATTAATAATTATTTCAATTAATAATTGTATTAATTACTAATTGTATTAATGACATGTGATTATATTTGTTGTGACATGTGATTATATTACTAATTCTATTTAATGACTTATGATTGTAAATTATATCCTCACTCATGGTAGCTTGTAAATTATATCCTCGCTTATGTAATTAGGGTTTATGTTAATTGTAGTTCTTTAATTACAACTTGTGTTCTATTAATTTACATCCACCGTCGCGATACCCGGCCAGTAGCGTCTTCTAATCGTTCTCCACCGCGCTCGATTCAGTCTCTCCTCCACGCCGCATAAGTAAATATTCGCTTGCTCTTTTTGTAATTAATCACTATGCTACAAATGACTTAGTGAGAAGATTAGCGAAGATTAAGTTAATGACTTTGCTAAGTTAATGACTTGTACATTATTAATATTTACACTAAGTTAAATTAGAGAAGATGGCTAATGACTTAGTGTTAATGACTTAGTGTTAATGACTTAGTGTTATTGACTTAGTGTTAATGATTTCGTGTTAATGACTTGGCATGTTAATGACCTAGTGTTAATGACTTAGTGAGAAGATTAGCGAAGATTAAGTTAATGACTTGTACATTATAAATATTTACACTAAGTTAAATTAGAGAAGATGGCTAATGACTTAGTGTTATTGACTTAGTGTTAATGACTTAGTGTTAATGACTTAGTGTTATTGACTTAGTGTTAATGATTTAGTGTTAATGACTTAGCATGTTAATGACCTAGTGTTAATGACTTAGTGCTAATGACTTAGTGAGAAGATTAGCGAAGATTAAGTTAATGACTTCTACATTATAAATATTTACACTAAGTTAAATTAGAGAAGATGGCTAATGACTTAGTGTTAATGACTTAGTGTTATTGACATAGTGTTAGTGACTTAGTGTTATTGACTTAGTATTAATGACTTAGTGTTAATAACTTATTTTCTTTGAAGTTATCGAGAAGATGACGTCTCCAAAATCTAAAGACCATCAGACAGATGACCAAATGCGAGTCACCCACTAAGACTCACACACCCCCGGAGCCACAGTGAGTTCCACGGCATTACGAAGCCTTGCACTTTTTTAACGTAAAACCCTATCAAAGTAACAAACATAGTTATTGACATACATAGAACAGTAAATCCTCTGGAAGAAGAAGACCAGCGTGCAGATTCACCCAATAAGACTCACACACCCCCAGAGCAAGAAGGACAAGAAGAAGATTTGTATGGTGACATGTTGGAAGAAGAGGAGGATGACAGTGACCGAAGTGATCCATGCCCTAGCATAGATAGACAACGTCAAAAAAGTGTTGACCCAGATTATGATCCTAATGATGAGGTATACTTAGTACATGAAAACGAATACTTCACTTCATAGTATTATACGCGCTGATCCTTACACTCTTGAATTCCTTCAGCCAGGAGGTTTTGTCTCAAATACGGGACATTCTAGCAGAAGAAACGTGCCATACAACGAAGCACCAGAACGACTAAGACTACCACTTCCAAATCAAGAAAAAGGAAACAGAGTGACCGGAATCGCGGTGACCGAGGAACAAACAAGTGGCCAGAGAAGACATATATAATTCCCAGCATCGGCCCAAAAGGAGAGCCTCTAGTGTCTGATGAGGTGGCTGCCAGATACGAAATGCAATTGGTTTTTTGGTCAGGGATAAATTAGACATCACAATCCCTAGGTGGAACGATGTGGATACGAATAAAAGGAAAGAGCTATGGAACAAGTTTATAGAAATGTTTGTTTTCCCTACGGGGATAGACAAACTTGCCCAGGGGTATTTTTTCAAGCAGATTGCAACATCATTCCGTAACTATAGATCTGAGATGAATACTAAATTTTTCAAGCATGGGTTCGACCCAACGAGCAAGTATAAGATCACCCCTGGGCAGTGGGAAGTATTCAAGGCGCAGAAGAACGACCCATCTTTCAAAGCCAAGAGTGAGCTGCTTCAGAACTAGCAAAGAGGAACAAATACCACCATCACCTTGGCACCAATGGTTACAAGAAACAAATTCCGAAATGGTGGGCAGAGGAGGAGGAGCTAAAGAAAAAAGGTGTTTCTATGCTATCAGAGGAAGTTGGCGAGAGGACAGCGAATTGGCTCAGAGGTAGAGGAACTAAACAAACTGATACCTGTGTGAACTGTCCCTTAGACATCACAGCCCCAGCTGATAAGATGTTGGAACTAGCAGTGGTGGTAAAAGAAGGGAAATTGAAGCCACAAAGAGAGAGACATCCTGAGTCTTGGACTGGGCAACCCTGAGCATCTTGGACGTGTACGAGGCATCTCGTCAAAGATGGGATGGAAAGAAGGATTTGGTGAGGAGTGGGTGGGCATGTATAAGAAACGAGATCGATATAAGGAAGACATGAAGCAATATTTTGAGGAAAAGGCTAAGGAACAATTCAAAAGCATGATGTCAGATTTTCTAACAAATCCTGATTCCCAGCTGGTGCAGAAGTTAGCTAGTGCAATGTCTGTTCAGCAGATGAGCACACAAGGCCCACAGATGCAGCTCGTCCCAACACAACCCTTGCCTGGAGCTCAGGAGATGATTCATGCCAGGCCCGCTCAATCTCCTCCCTTTCCAAGTAGTGTGGGGTCTACAGGAAACACACACCACTACCCTGTGGATGACATCAATGGGCCGACACCTTGCAAAATGCTCATACGATATGGTACGAAGCATCAACGTACAAGGGAGGTAGCCACGGGCTTTGCGATCCCCGGATGTGACTACCACGGTGATCCAATACCAGAAGAGTACTGCAGGGTAGAAGTGGTGACGGTCGTCCCAGGCTACGAGGATGACGTGCTAGAAATATCTGGCCCCGAGGGTATTGAGACACTCGGATAGACCATTAATAATTTCATCCTATAGCCGCGAAGAGATGTCCAGTTGACCCAGCCACCACCTTCCTCAGAAGCCCTGCCAGAAACTCAGGAGTCAGCACCTCTCGACCGTCAACAGGATACTAACCCACCATAACCCCTTGCTGCCGATCCTTCACGAACCCCACCGTCAACATCGAAAACAGCAGGATCTCCACCACAAACAACTACACCAATCTATGAGCCTGCTTCTTCCCCACCACCTCAAG
Organism: Chrysopogon serrulatus; assembly: GCA_015844335.1. Lineage (NCBI taxonomy): Eukaryota > Viridiplantae > Streptophyta > Magnoliopsida > Poales > Poaceae > Chrysopogon > Chrysopogon serrulatus. Next base: position 68,131 of record JADLZL010006311.1, on the reverse strand, counting down.
ACGTTGAAGCTTCGCCATGGACACCACCACCGCCACCAAAGAAGAGCCAAGAAAAGCTTAAGAAGAGAAAATTTTCTATTCCCAAATTGGTTTCCCCCTACGAGCCGAAGAAAAAAATTGATGGCACTGCCAAATTTTTGGAAGGGATTGCGCAGACTCGCAAGTCACGTACCGTAGACTTAGTTAAGCAACAGAAGTCAGCAGAAGGAGCATAGATCAGAGCAATAGAGATAGTGAGACCAACATGGGATGACTATCAAAATGTCCCTGATACATATGTACCCGGCAGGCCTCTACTGAGTTGGAAAAAACTCCAAAAGCTCCCGCCCAGTATAAAAAGACTTCATGACTGGTACATGAGAGCAGCTGCTGTCGGGGTCGATGCAATCCAAGTAAATATACCACCATCTGCTTTCAAAAGTGAACAAGATACGGCTTTCGTTACTTTCGAGGACATGTGGTTGATGATGAACCTTAAACGGCTCGACGTTCAGCTCGTAACGCTATTTGCATTGTAAGTGTAGCTCTCGTACTAACACGAACTTCGTTTATTATTATTGACTTCTAAGATTGAATTTCCAATATGCACTTGTGCCTTGCAGAATGCAATATGATCAAGACGAGTTCATTTATGATCCTGAACCAAGCCAGAATGAAAGCAAACGGACTGGGTACCTTAGTCCAAAAAAATATGTGAGAATGAGCACACCTTCCGAATTGGTCCCGGCAGCGATCAATTGAAGGGGTTATCAAAAAAAGACGCTGCAAAGAGATTAAAAGATCTGGAGAAGGATCATGAGACTAAATACACCACGTACATAGGCCATGCATTGCTCCAGTTCAAACACAGGGAAGTTGTAGTTGCCCCCTATAACTTTAAGTAAGTATGAGTTCATATATATACATCAGCTTAAGTATTGGTTTATATAAATGTATAACAACTCAGTTTCGATCATGCGCAGCGACCACTGGATATGCTTCTTTATTTATCCTAGGGAGGGAAAGGTGCTGGTCTTTGACTCCGCTGACTACAGTCCTGAAAGATATGCAAAATTCCAAACCATCTTAGAACGGTAAGCCGACAAAATGTAGCATGCATCTTTTTATCGATGAGAGTTTAAGATTTCTGCTAACTGATTATTTTTGAGATCATAGATGTTATAGATTCTATAAGTTAAGAGGTGGAGTGTATGACGAGTCCATGAAGGGGCAGGAAATAAGATTTTTTCACAAGTGGCCGGTATGTAAATTTATGTTGCATGTTTAATATAAAAGATGGTATTACAAGTAAGTAACTGTATGCAATTTATGTAGTGCCACAAGCAACCAACCGGTTCGGTGCACTGTGGATTCTATGCCTGCGAGTTCATGAGAACGGCCGGACGGTACATCAGGAACCCTAATAAGGTACCACTAATAGTAACATTTCTATTTATATCGTTAAAAATGCAAATATACGTAGACACATGGAAATATATATAATGGTTATAAACTTCTTTTTCAGGCATATCAAGAATCGGAGTCTGAAAACTTCGACGACCTAACTAACTGCACGGAATAATTGAGGACCTCTCGCTTATTTATCATGAGAGAAATCATTCCTACAGAGGAAAAATATCACCATACCGAAAGCCCCTTAGGGAGGCCAGAGTTCGAGCGCTAAGGGATATTAGCACTCTGAAATTAAGTCGAAATGATTATTAGATTCATCTGCACTGTAAATTTTATTATCATATCGTGGCCACAAAACAATTTTGATGTATTAAAGGAATGATGTAATTAAATTGTTAATGATGTATATATGTATATAATTATTATATAGTATAATTACTTTTTATTGATGTATTTCTCATAATTAAATAGCCTTTGTATTGATCATAGTAAGAGAGAAAGAGAGGGGGGGAGAAGGGAGGAAGATGAGGGGGGAGAGGAGGGAGGGAGGGGGACAGAGAGGGAGGGAGGGAGAGAGGAGAGGGCGCTAAATCAATAAATGAAAATTGAAATGAATTTGGGCGGGAAAAAATAATAATAAAGGCGGTTCACTTAAAGCAACCGCCTATGAAAATGCCATTTCTACAGGCGGTTCCTTATGTGAACCGCCCGGTGGAAATGGCATTTCCACAAAGCGGTTGCTTATGTGAACTGCCTGGGAAAAAAGCATTTCCACCGGCGGTTTTCAAGCAACCGCCCGTGAAAATGCATCATTTTCATCGGCCTCTAGCACAGGCGGGCGGCCAAAACGCTGTGTAAAGGCGTTGGGAACCGCCTTGTGTGGAGGTTCTGTGGTACTAGTGTTTGTCTCCTTTTTCTATGTTTGTTTTTTATCGAACATGTTTTAATGAGCGGGATGCTATAATTTTCCCTAATTATCATTTATTTTCTAGTTCTTTAATTTCACTTTTTCTATTGTCATGATCCATTTGCAAATATTTTACCAAAAATTGAAATGCGCATAAACAATTTGATAAAGTTGAATATTCTTTTAGATTTAAGATTTTAGAAGATGTTTTAAATTTAAAATTTTTATTACGCAACACCACCACTTGCCTATTCTAAAAAGCACACTAACCTATAGCAACACAAATTAGCCATGGCAATAGCAACATGTTATTGCATCCACTTAGCATGCTAGTTGCAATAAGGACCCAAAGATTGCGGCATTTTTTAACAATATTACAACAAAACAAAACCGTGTTAATGGGATCATGTTATTGCATCGATTGATAATATTCATTACCATAGCCACCTACCTCTTGCAACACCACTGAAGATTATTACCACCCAAAATAAACGTGGAAGTAGTTGCAAGCAAAAGCAACAAATCCAATATATTATATGGATGCAATAGCACCAAATAATTGCAGTGGAAGTCAATACTTATGCAACTCGAAAGAGGCGTGGCAATACTCCAAGCTGTCGATGCGTGACCAAGACAGTCCCCTATCGGCATAACTCTTGTCCAGACGGGGCCACAGGACGGAAGCAAGAGGACCGATTCCGAGTAGATGACGTCCTATCCTAGTTAGACAGATAGAAAGTAACTCCTATAATAGGAACAGAACTCTCTTTACTAGTCCGACTAGGATTAGAACCAAAACTCTGGCTCTTTTCTCTCATAAAAAAGAACCAGAGCACCCACTTTGTAACAAGCGACATACAACACACAATCATACATCAATCCAATGCAAGAAAGCCAAGGCCGACTGGAGTAGAGCTTTTACTCGACGACGAGGGCTCGAACCAGGATAAACCGAGTGTCTCTTGCGTGAACCGCCGAGTTCTAGTATTCGCCGAGATCCCAATCAACTGCTACGAGAACCCCGTGGCAGGCTATCGGTGGTTAAAAACCGACAGCAGGCGCGCCAGGTAGGGGATTTCCGTGAATTCAACGTCAAAGACTCAGCGGACCTACACACAATGCTTTTCCCAAAGGGCTCAGTCTTTATCTTCGGAAGCTGGATCTGCGAGACAGACGACTACGGAGCTCTCCACGGTCGACTACTTCAAGAACTCGAACCGGAGACACATGAAATTTTTCCAAAACTCAAGATCTCAGAAGAAGGAACCTTAGGGCCAAGTCTACTGAAAGTACCGAGTTGTTTTCTCTACAGCCTCAACAACGCGACAAGAACATATCAAAAGACTATCCAAAAGGTGATAAAATCTAATGATCTCGCTTTAAGGAGCATCTTCGAACAAGATAAGTACACTACCCCCTCCATTTTCAATATGGAAGATCTTTAGAAGGAGAAGAATCTGACTATTCGCTCAAAGCGCACGAAGAAGTGCTCATGATCAGGCAACCCCTGGTACCACCAGTTCAATCCAACTACAAATCTTTAGAAGAATCAGAAGCCGATATCCCACCAAACTCCATCACAAGACGAGGAGAAACTGAGAGCCAAAGGGCAGCAAGAGAAAGAAGAAACAAGAAAAAGGGAGGAAGGCGGAATCGTGTTCAAGAACGTAGAGAAGCATGGCGCAAATACGAAGAGGAATTAGCCGAGTACAATTAAAGAAGGGCTGAAAAAGAAGCCGAGGAAAGACGAGCCACAGCAAGGACCAGACTTGACCCCATCAGCAAAATACTAGAATTGATCGATGAAATCGACGCCATAAAACGACCAAGTAAAGAGCAAGCTAGACTCAGAAACCTACTCAGAACTACTGCACAAAGGATACAAGACGACCGAGTACCTCCTCGTCGTATACCTTCTGAACAAACAAGCCAAAGAAGTCGGAGAGTTTCAGCATTTGAAAGATTATCTGTCCCAAGTCATAGTAGAAGAACCCAACCACATCACGACTGGGCCGAGAGAACAGGGGAAAACAGAAAAGACTACCGACTCCCCCTCGAAGCCCTCTCAGATCCATTACAAGATATGACAGCCAAGAAGATTCTGACTACAAACCAAAAAAGGTACCCGACAGATTCCCCTGCTTCGCGGGAAGGCTACTCACGGTCAGACTACCACATAAGTTTAAACCATCAAATCACTCAAAATATGACGGCAAGACAGAACCAATGCAATGGCTCAGGATCTATTCCTAGTCAATAGAATTAGTCGGAGGAGACGACGACATTAAGGCATTATTTTTTTCCAATGGCACTCGAAACACTACCACTACAATGGTTCGACAAGTTACGCCCAGGCTCAATCAAAATATGGGGGATCTTCAGAAAACTTTTTGTGAAAATTTCACGGGGATACTCATGCACCCAATAACACAGGCCAAGTTAAAAAGGTTTAAAATAAAATCAAGGAGAAAGCCTCAGGGATTTCTATAGAAGATTTGGAGAGCTAAGAGCACAAGTACATGATATTACCGAAAGAGAAGTAATTGAAGCATTCTCATATGGCTTGAGAGTAAGGTGGATGTTCCACGATTTCTGCAAAAAAACCCACGAACAAACGACAAGTTCAAGAGAACAGTCAAAAAGATGATTACGGCAGAGGAGAAGACACGGGAAAGATTCCCAGACAACAGAAACAACTAAGATAGAAAAAACAACTCAGGTAGAAGAAACAACTCGGATAGACAAGACAACTCATGGAGATGGAACAACTCAGATAACAGACAAGAGTACCACAAAAAGAAGAGATATTCGGACAACACGGTGGCCTCCACCGAAAGAAAGAAATTCTACCCAGCTAGAAAATTTAAAGAACTCAAAAAAATGAAATGCATCTATCACCCAACTGGAGTTCACCCAATGGGAGAATGTCGAATATTCCAGGAAAGATATATGAAGAAAGACAGACAAGAAAAAGAAGAAAATAGAGAAAAGAAAAAAGAAGACAATGATCCAAACAGACAACAAGGTTTCAAAATCCAAGAGTAACAAGATGGCGATAATATTCTCAGGGGTCCCTGGTTCAGAAGCAAACAAGAAGACAAACTAGCCTGGAGAACAATCATGGCAGTGGAACCAGCTACTACCAGATATCTAAATTGGTCTCAATACCCAATACAGTTTTCACGCGAGGACCAGTGGACAAGCGTCGAAAACACAGGGCTATACCCACTAGTACTCGGACCAACAATTGCAGCGATAACAGTAACCAAAGTACTCGTCGACGAAGGAACAGGGCTCAACATCATATTTGCTGACACCCAAAGGAAGATGGGGCCAGAATTTTCAAAAATGATTTCACCAACAAGCGTACCATTCTACAGCATAGTACCCGGAAGGCCAGCAATGCCTCTCGGGCAAATAACACTACCAGTAATATTTGGAACTCCTACAAATTACTGTATAGAACTCATCAAATTTGAAGTTGCAGATTTTGAATTATCTTATCATGCAATATTGGGAAGACCAGCACTAGCAAAATTCCTAACTATACCACACTATCCTTATCTACTACTTAAGATGCCAGGACCACACGGAGTAATTTCTCTCAGAGGAGATCTGAAACGTGCCCATGAATGTGATGTTCAGGCCATACAGATATCTTCAAAAATTCAAGGAGAAATCAACTCGGCAACGGCCGAAGTAAGAGCAGAAGAATTAGAAATTCCAGCCAAAAAATAAATCATCCTCACCACAGCCGAAGGAGAGGGCACCAAAAAAGATCGATCTAGGGACTGGCGACCCAACCAAAACCGCTACCATCAGTGCTCACCTACCTATCAAATAGAAACTCACGCTCACCAACTTCTTACGGGACAACAAAGACATATTTGCTTAAAAACCAGCCGATATGCTAGGAGTCCTAAGGAAGTTGGTTGAGTACAAAATTGAAGTCAACAAAGGAGCAAGACCAATTAAATAAAGGTTACGCCGATTCTCACCAGACAAGAAGGAAGCAATAAAGAAATAAATAGCCAAACTACTGGCAGCAGGCTTCATAAGAGAAATCTTACATCCAGATTGGTTAGCCAACCCAGTTCTAGTACACAAAAAGAACACAGACGAATGGCGCATGTGCGTCGACTATACTAACCTCAACAAACATTGTCTAAAGGATCCGTTCGGATTACCAAGGATTGATCAAATAGTGGACTCAACAGCTGGAGCAGCTTTACTATCTTTTTTAGACTGCTATTTAGGATATCATCAAATTGCACTAAAAGAGGAAGACCAAAGCAAGACTTCTTTCATCACTCTGTTCGGAGCATATTGCTACAAAACAATGTCCTTCGGACTCAAAAATGCAGGAGTAACTTATCAAAGAGCAATCCAAACTTGTTTAGGAGATCGAATCGAAAGAACGCGGAAGCATATATGGATGACGTCGTCATCAAAACAAAGAACCCGGATTCTCTAATAGAAGATCTACAACAAACTTTTGACAACCTCAAAAGATGGAAGTGGAAACTCAACCCAAACAAATGTGTATTTGGTGTATCATCAGGACAACTACTCGGATTTCTAGTCAGTCAGAGAGGAATCGAAGCAAGCACAAAACAAATCAAAGCAATAACCGACATGGGACTACCAGCGGATATAAAAGACCTACAAAAATTAACAGGTTGCATGGCCGTACTCAACAGATTTATTTCAAGACTTGGAGAAAAGGGCCAACCTTTCTTCAAATTACTAAAGAAAGCGGATAAATTCACTTGGAACGAAGAAGCACAAGAAGCTTTCGACAAGCTAAAAGCATACATCAGCACATCTCCAATACTAGTACCATCAAAGAAGGATGAAGATCTCATGCTCTACATCACTGCAACTACTTCAATGAGTAAGCACGGCCATCGTAGTTGAAAGAGAAGAACAAGGGCACGTTTACAAAGTACAAAGACCAGTTTACTACATAAGCGAAGTACTTACTACTAAAGATGGCCGTAAATGATCTTAATAACATCAAGAAATCTGTTACGCCATCCTAATAACATCAAGGAAGCTCAGGCATTACTTTGAAGATCACAAAATCATCTTCGTAACAGATTTTCCACTCTGAGATATCCTAAGAAATCGAGACTCAACAGGATGAATTTTAAAATGGACGGTCGAACTTCGGAGCACTCAAAATTGAATTCACTCCAAAGAAAAGCAATCAAATCACAAGCATTATCCGACTTCATCGCAGAATGGACCGAAATACAACAACCCACTCCGGGTGCCATCCTGGACCATTGGAAAATGTACTTCGATGGATCTTTGAAACTAGGAGGAGCAGGAGAGCTGGAGTACTACTTATTGCACTAGATGAAAAATAACTCAAGCACGTTCTCACGAATTCTATGGCAAGCCACTAACAACGAAGCAGAGTATGAAGCTCTCATTCATGGCCTACAAGTTGCAACATCGCTAGGAATCAAAAGACTACTCGTCTATGGAGACTCAGCGGTAGTTGTCAACCAAATAAATAAAGACTGGGATTGTACCAAAGAGAACATGGATGCTTACTGTGCAGAAATACGAAAACTCGAGAAAAATTTTCAAGGCTTAGAAATTCATCATATACTACGAGACTCAAATGTCGCAGCTGATGTATTAGCCAAACTTGGCTCAGACAGAGCAAAAGTGCCAGCTAGGGTCTTTGTCAAGGAACTAACCAAACCCTCAATCAAAAAGACCAGCGACGCAACACCTAAAAATAAGTCAGAACAAGAGCAAATCTTAACAATCAACTCGGACAACCCAACTTGGATGCAAGTATTTATAGACTACATCAAAGAAAAGAAGCTGCCTGATAACAAAGCAGAAGCAACTCGGGTTATCAGAAGAAGCAAAAACTACGCCCTAGTAGGGAATAATCTCTACAAAAGAGCAGCATCATCAGGAGTACTACTAAAATGTGTCCCAACATCAGAAGGAAAAGAAATATTACTAGAAACACACTCAGGATGCTGTGGAAATTATGCATCTTCAAGAACACTAGTCAGAAAAATATTTTGATCAGGATTCTATTGGCCAACAGCACTAAGAGACGCCGAAGAATTGGTCAGGCACTGCAAAAATTACCAGCTATTCGCAAGACAAGCACATGTTCTAGCTCATAATCTGATATGTATTACACCCACATGGCCATTTTCATGCTGGGGGCTTGATCAAGTCGGACCACTCAAGAAATCTAAAGGAGGATTCGAATACATCTTCGTGGCCATTGACAAATTTACCAAATAGATAGAGTACAAGCCTTTGGTAAAAATACAGTTCGGCCAAAGCACAAGAGTTCATCTAAGAAATAATGCACAGATTCGGAATGCCAAACAGAATAATCACAGATCTGAGATCACCTTTTACAGCCAATGAATTCAAAAGTTAGGTACAAGACTGTGGATTCAAAGATAGATTACGCATCAGTCGCCCATCCACAAGCAAACGGACAAGTCGAAAGAGCCAACGGCCTCATCCTGCCACCCTAAAACCAAGATTATATGAGGATCTTAAAGATTACGGATCAAAATGGATAGATGAACTACCAAAAGTAGTCTGGGGCCTAAGAACTCAAATAAGGAGCAACTGGCTACTCACCTTTCTTTCTGGTATATGGGTCAGAAGTCATACTACCAGCAGATTTAATCTGGACATCTCCAAAGATTGAACAATATAACAAAGGAGAAGCAGAGGAGACAAGAAAGCTAAAAATCGACAGTATGGAAAAAGTCAGAATCAACGCAATATTACAATCAGCTAGATACATGTAAGGACTAAGAAGACATTATGACAAGAGCATTCAACCAAGAACCTTACAAGCCGGAGACTTGGTCCTTTGAAGAATTCAGAAACCAGACGGAAGACACAAAGTTTTCAGCCCTTGGGAAGGTCCCTTCATAGTAGCAAGAGTAACAGGACCTGGATCCTACGAGCTGATGACAGAGGATGGGCTACCAATAAAGAATTCTTGGCACATCTCCCAGTTACGACGATTCTTCACATAACCACAGACAAAAAGATACTGTAATCTGTATTACCTCTATTCAATAAAGTATCATTCATCTAAAAAGAAGTCTACAATTATCCTAGCATCTTTTCAGACCTAGATGAGAGCCAACAGAGAGCTCGACCTATCCCGACTTCTAGATTACAGAACTCAGATGAGGGCCTACGGTCCAAAATATCATAGCGTCTTTTTCGGACCTACATGAGAGCCAACAAAGAGCTCGACCTATCCCGACTTCTAGATTACAGAACTCGGATGAGGGCCTACGGTCCGAAATATCCTAGCATCTTTTCAGACCTAGATGAGAGCCAACAAAGAGCTCGACCTATCCCGACTTCTAGATTATAGAACTCGGATGAGGGCCTACGGTCCGAAATATCCTAGCGTCTTTTCAGACCTAGATGAGAGCCAATAGAGAGCTCGACCTATCCCGACTTCTAAGATTACAGAACTCGGATGAGGACTCATGATCCAAAATATTCTAGTGTCTTATCAGACCTAGATGAGAGCAGAGAAACAGCTTAACCTATCCTGACTTCTAGAAAGACGGAACACGGATGAGGACTCCAGTCCAAAAATAAAAGCAAGAATAGCTCAATCTATCCTGATTCCCAAAATATAGAACTCGGATGAGAATCCACAAGTCCAAAGATATCAGACACCCGTTCAGATGAACTCACACAAAGGGATCACAATCAAGAATAAATCAAGAGCAAAGCAAAAAAATTTCTATACAAAAAAAAGCCTCAGAAAGGCGCCAAGCATCCTTACAACAAAAAGTTTACTGTTGGCCACCACTACTACCAATAGACACAGAGTCTATCTCCACAAGTTCCACAAATTGCCTAGCTAAATTCAAGACGACAGCCTCGGACTGTGAGAGAGCCTGCTCAGCTTCAGGGGTATCCACGCCATCCAAGATCCTTTCTAGAGGCAAATCCAGATCAATCAACCGAATGCGCCCAAAGACACCTTGGACGCCGACTAAGATAGCATCCTTCGCAAAGCCAACAATCTGGCTAGTCAGCCGAGGGAGAAACTGAACCCAAGTCAGGCCAGCATCCTTAGGCTTCCTCAACATGTCAGCAAGCTTCCGGACAGAGCTCCAAAGGGCTGACCATTTCTCCTCTGAAGCCTTCAGACGAGCTGACAAGTCCTCCACTGATGCTTTAGCCTGGAAAAGATCCCGATCAGCACCTCGCCTAATCAACTGAGCTCTCGCAAGGGTTTTTTTTAGCATCTTCCTTTACCTTCTTCGAGTCGTTACGGAAGGTCTTCACCTCAAGCTTCAGAGCTTCAGTCTCTTCATAGTACTTCTTCAAAGCTACAAAAACAAGCAAAAAGAAGTCAGCAAAAAAATAACATCGACAAGGACAAAGCGCAAAAATAGCATAAATAATACCTTGGAAATCTGTATCAAGAATTTTTAGCTTCCGCGAAGTATTTTTCTCAGACTCCACAGCGGCCGACTTCTATTGCTCAGCTTCAGCAACTTGAGCCCGTAAAACGGTCTCTGATGACTGGCGCCTCTGGCGCTCTGCATCAAGCTCCGACTTCAAAGAAGCCAGCTCTTCCAACAACTTCCTTTGTGACTCAGTTGAGCCAAAAAAGAGGTCAGAATCGCTGACATAATCCTACAACAAAAGGAAATCAGAAAAGGAAAAATACAAAACAATAGATAAAGAACATACAAAAGACTCACCCGGAATCGCTGAGCAAAAGAGAGAACTGAAGCCTGAATAGAGTTCCATTCAGACTCAAGTCCTCGTAAGCGAGAACTCGGATCAAACTCCGCCTCCAATTCCTGCACCAACTTCATATCACGAATCATATCCCAGGGAGCAAGGGAAGGAGATGAAGGGAAAGAACATCCAACCCGAGGACAAGAAGAAGTCAAGGGTTGAGAAATAGGTAATTGCTCTCCTCCCGAAGTAGCGGCCACCACAACTTCCGCAACTGGCAGCGAAGAAGTCGCAGCCACAGAAGGTGCGGCCACCACCAAAGTCGACTCCACGGCCGGATGAGGATCAGGCACAGAAGGCACCTGACCTGCAACTTCCACACTCGCAGTCTTCTCTGAATCAGAAGCCAGAGTTGAAGGAACTGCAGAAGACGATCTACAAAGACAAAAAACTAAGATAAAAAGACAAAAGGAGGAAAAAAGAACTCGAAAGAAAAGAAACCCTTACCGGGGGGCACACCGAAGAGCAAGAAGAGGCCGAGAAGGCGGAGGTGGCATGACCTCGTTCAAACCCGCCAACAACTCGGCAGCAGAAGGGGAAGGGCCCGGTAAAATTCCCAAATCCGGGGAAGAAGTAGAAGTTCTCCTGGGGCTGCGTAAACAAAAGCCAAAAAGTCAAGAAAATCAACATAACAAAACCAACACGCACACAAAAAAAGAACAAAAACAAGACGGCACGTACCGACGAAGAAGAGGAGAATTGTCGGTCCCTAATTTTAGAAGACCAAATGCATCCATATTTGTGCCAGGATCATGCACAAATACGCACACAAATACAGAAATGGGACACAGATATATAATATAAAGTCTGAGCTTTATTGATATTAAAATAAGGTCTTACAATAGTCAATGTTCATAGGACATGGCCATAGGCCTTACATAACTAACGATGTTCCATCGCCGCTAGGTGGCAGTTTTATTACATAGGGGTGGTGTCTACTACAGCGGAAACTATAGTGAAGTGATACACACTATTCCACAGGCATTCTTGAGCGCGGTCGAAACCCTAAGTCCTAGTATGTCCTTCCGGCAAAGAAGTCCGGTCCTCCTCGCGCGTCTCCTAGTCCTCGTCGTTCGCCTCCTCGTCGATGTCGGCTCCCCTGGGATCATTATCTGTGAGTCAACAATGGTGAGTACATAGAGTACTCAGCAAGTCCCAACAAAAAGGTGGATGGTGGAGATAGTAATATTATTAATAAGTGAGGTTTGGGCCCTGGGAGAGCATCATCCTTCTCGCCAATTCCCGGTTAGCATTAAATAACCAATTAGACCATTAGCACATTTTATTTCAAGAAAATCTAATCAAAGGGGACCTCATCCTAGCGGTTGCCCATTACCAAGGACGTGGCTATTCGAATAGAATTGATAAAACTCTGCAGAGGGGTACAATTTTCCCCACACGATAGACACAGTCTAACCATGATCAGTGATTAGGACAGGCCTAACAAGATCTCGTACCCGGATGGAGCTACCTTAGGTTTTTGTATAATTCCACTACGGACTACTCAGGGATCGAAACCCACACATTAGGATGATCACACAAAGATCCTAGAACATCGAGTGGTTGGATGATCACACAAAGATCCGATGGATGATCACATAGCATCCAAATTAATACAAGGGTGCTCGCACACGGCACAACAATAAATTTTACATGGAAGACCACATAGCAACCATGTCGATCGGACCACGGTAGATCACACAAAGAGCCATGTCCTCTCCCTGTTAATCCGTTGCCACGCCGGCCTCCTAGTGGAAATTATATTTCTACCTAACTAGGGTGTGAGACCAGGTCCACCCATATAGACATGTGGCTGTACGTATATCGGACTAGGTGAGATGGCCTATGAACCGGTCCTTATACGACGGAAACGAGCATCTCCCCGTAGGAACCCACACAGCGAACCTACCAAGGTAATTTATCCCACATAAATTACCCTCACTCGCCTCCGTCAAGACAAGTTTAGTTTCATTATACATCTCATTTAATTATTCATAATATAAGTTTATAATATAAATGGTATAACATATAATGATGGAGAGAGGGAGTTAGGACTTGCTTTCGTTGATCTCGCCTTCCGATCCCACGTAGTCCCGGGTCCTCACCTTCCTCGGTATTCGCCGCCCCCTGCCGATCGTCGCGAACAAAATGAGGCTACCGCTAAACATAAGAGCAAACATAAAAGCAAACAAAGAACTATATGGTGGTATTAGGTAAAATTAATAGGGCAACATTTTAGAGGAATTTTGGTGGTGATTTCGTGGGAAAAGAAATTTAAATGAAGAAGATATAATTTTTAGAAGTTAGTATAAGGTGTTGGAATACTTGCAGAATTTCTGGGAACGTTCCTTTGAGAAAAGGTGGTGGAAATGATATGGATAGGTTCTAAAGTGACTCTAGTGTTTTTTTAGGAATTTTCTAGGAATTTTTCTATGCAAGGGAGATAGGTTTCAACACTGCATTACACTGCCCGTATGACAATCTGCGTGAAGTGCGTGTACGTGAATGGGATTAGTGCGTTGGTGACGGTGGCGATAGTTCGCCGTGATGAATGCAGCGGAAGCGACTGCGGCTCAGCGCCGGTGGTGCTCGGCGCAGATGACGCGAGGCACCGGTGGTTGGGCGGCGGCGGTGCCGGACATTGCTCCAAATAAGCAAACGACCTTGAGCTGCTGGGCGGCGGTAGCGACCATGGCTCCAGCGGCGGCTTCCACCATGGTGGGTGGTGACGTACTTGCTCCTGCACGGAGAGCCTAGGTATATGCATATGCTGGTTGGGTACATCAATGAGTGGTGTATTTGTGTGTGTGTGTGGGGTGTGGTTACGTATAGGTTTGGTGCATTTGCATGTGTGTGTGTGCGTGCATGTGTATGTGTGGGGTGTGGTTACGTATTGGTTTCCGTGCCTTGCCATTGGTGGTAATAGCAACGGCATGAAGCCATGGCCTGGGCGGTAGGTTCTACATGGGACAGCGTATAGCAAGTGGGATAGGAAGCTAGACGTTACGAGAGAGGAAAAGGAGAGCTCCAGGACTCACCTCGTCTCCCAATATGGCCGGAGGCGCCTCTCGTGGAGTAGCACGAACGCCGCCTTCAATGGCAGCAATGCAGCAGGGGAGCAGGAGTTGGTAAATGCGAGGAAGATGGTGCGTTCCAGGCTCCCATGGAGCTCGGAGTGGCCGTGGTGATGGCGGGGGCTCACCGGCCGGGCGTATTTATATGCGGCAATGGCAGTTGTTGGAGCGACGAGATTTTTCTCCGTCGGCCAGCCATCTTGCCGGCATTTGCGTATGAGCCCGGGCTTAGGGACGACTCCGTCTGTTGACTTTGGCTGCCTCCACGTTCGTCCATTGCTCCGGCGAGGTTGGCTCCTCGTGAGGTCACGTTCATGGCCCCAAAGCAGTGTCCTCATGTTTGCTTCTATGGGGCATTGGCGTGCTTGTGTTGAGCAAGGGAGGTGAAGAATAGATGATGGGACAGCTCAAGCTAGGGGCCAGCCCATTCACCTGTGCACGGGCCTTCCTCGACACCGGTCGGCCACATGATGGTGAGAGGAAAGGTAGAAGAACAGGCTGCTGCTGCACCACACCTTGCTATGTCAAGAGCGGCCAAATGAGGAGAGAGGGAATGAGCTCTCGAGATGGTTCTTTTGCCTTATCCCCCTTTTTTAGAATTTTGCAATAGATATTTTGGTGATTCAAATGGAATTCAAATTTGGATTTCAAGGAGAGATACCACCATACGTTCATCAAACAAAGGCGAAGCAAGCAATACAACTTTACTCAAGCAAGATTATTTTATTTTATAAAATCTACTCATAAAATAAACCTACACGCACAATTTTAAAAGTTTTAAAATTTTTAGTGATTTTTAAAACCGGTCAAAAATTTAGGGTGTTACAAGAATCATCAACATCCTCGGTCTCATCCTCATACAAGAGGACCGTGCCACCATCTACCAAAAAAGAAGAATCAAAACCACACATCCAAAAAGAAACAAGGCAAAACAAAGAAATTTCTCACCTATCAGAATGTTACCTGAAGGCTGAGGAGAAGAAGAGCACGTCCGCTTCCGTGGCGCAGAAGAAGAAGTGTCACTAGCTGCAGACCTCTTCCCAAGAGAGCGAGTAGCTCAAGGGAGGGCCACCGGCTGGTACGGAGCATACTGGAGGACGGGGTCCTTTTCAGAAACCCTAGGCAAAACAACCCGGCTATCAATAACACGATGATTTACAGTTGAAGGAGCCGGAAGAGGAGCAATCTCTCCATCAACAAAGAGAGATTCGTCAACGTCAAACCCCCTGCCAAAAGGCTACAGAGATACCAAAATAAGTCAAAACGATTCAAAAGTACTTGGAAGCATAAAAGGAAGAAAGGCAGTCAACTTACAGCAGGGGGATTGGTAGCAGAGTATTTAAAACCAATCATCGGAACCACCGAGGCACCCTTCAGAATTTTCTTGAGACGCAGAAGCACCTCATTGTTAGACAACTCGGTAGTGGCCACCATCCGAGATGGATCTTCGGCGCCAGAGTACTCGAAGCCAAGATGCTCCTGAGCCTTCAAGGGCTGTACTCGGCGGCGAAGATAACTAGCCACTATGGCAAAGCCCGACAAGCCGTTCTGCTTCAGATAGCTAATCCTACTGAAGAGTGGCTGAAGCAGGGACAACTCGGCAGCAGTAAGCTGCTCTTTCTCCCACCGATCATTAGGCACTAGCGGGACCCCAAAATAGGTTTCAAGAGCCGGGGCAGCGTCATCTCCGCTAAGGTTCCCGGCATAAAACCACTCGGAGCGCCAGGCCTTCACGGACTTGACAAGATCATACTCAAAAAAGTGGCTCGGCTTACGCCCCTGCCGAAATTGGATCCCCATCCACCAAGGGTGTGGAGGGAATCCGAGCGGGGCTGCGGCTTAAGGCGGAAAAGAAATCGGAATAGATTTAGAGAAGGAGGGATGCCAAGAAAAGCCTCACAGAAGTGGACAAAAATAGAAAGATGAAGGATCCCGTTTGAAGTGAGATCATGAAGAGAGATACAGAAATAGCGAAGAAATTTATGAAGGAAAGAACACGCCGGGAGGCAAAGCCCGGCGGGACAAAAGAAACAAAAAGGACAATCTCCCCAGGACGGGGAACGGGGACACGGTGCTCACCAGGCGCGGACCATCCAGCCAAATCCTTCGACTGGATCATGCCCCACTCCTCCAGCTCAGCAAGATGCCTCTCCTAAGTAGTCGGAGCAGGGAAGGACTTCGCCGTCGCCTTCATCGCGGCAAACTCCGGGTTCAGTAGCTCGTCAACTTCCTCCTCAAGAACAGGCTTGTCAGCTGCCGGCTTCTTGGTCACAGTCTTCTTTCTCCCCATACAACGAGAAACCAGCAACAAACGGGTGGAAGATGCGCAGCAGAAGCAAGCAAGGCAGAGACAGATTGGGGAATTTTTTTGCTAGGGTTTCGGGATGCGCAAGCAAGATGAAGGAGAAGAACGGTCACCCCACAAGACAATTTATAAGCAAAGGAAAGGCCCGGTTTAAGGCCCATTTAACGAGCAACGGTAAAAAGGCCAACGGATACATGGCGCAATAACAGGAAAGGCCCGATAAACTCCCCAAACTACGGGATAACGGTCCTAATCCCGTTACTCACCAATGGTAAAATCCAACTCCGTTAACAATGAAAAGACAACAAAAGGCCATGAAGCCGGAATCACAAAACAAGTCAGCACGAAGGCAGATGATCAGCTCTTCAATCTAAACAAGTCAGCACGAAGGCAGACAATCAGCTTTTCAACCAAAACAAGTTGGCACGAAGGCAGACAACCAGCATCCTAAGTTCAAACAACTCGGATTCAGATAGAAACTTATATTTCTTCAACAGAACTTATAAGATACAAGGATACAAGTCTTACAAGACTCATCGAATTTATAAAGAAAACTAAAGCAACAACTACAAGGAACCCAGTAGAATTCTGCCATAGAAAACAACTACGCAGAACCCCCAGACAACCAAGGTGATAGCTGTTGCCGAGCAGATCCAAAGCAACCTAGATACACCAACACAGTGCATCCAAGATCGCCAAAAGTAGCACTGACACACCAAGCATCACATCAGGCCTCTCCAGCCACAAGTTGAATCGAACCCCATGTGAACAAGAGGGCTCCAGCTCTGCGTGGGGCGGCCGCCGATTCACACCGGACAACTAGAAGACCGTGCGGCTCGGCGACCCTCGCACACAGAGCATATGTCTGGCAGAGTGGAAAAGAAGAACTAAGACTGCAAAATGGCCGAGCACAAGGCACATCTCAAGACTTCTTCTACCTACCAGAACGAGCCTCCAACCACAATGCTACTCCAGGACTAGTCTGCCTCTAATCCCTATCTCAAGAATTCTTTTACCCACTAAAAAGACCATACTGGAAGAAAAAGAAAGAAGCCCGGGGGCTGATCCATCTCACAAACAATCATCTTCACAAGAACAGGAAGAAGAATACTTCAAGGTACTGGAAACAAACGAGGGATAGCACCTATTTATAGGACAAGATCGGCGTACAAAGACCAGTTCACCCAAACAGAGAAACACTGACAAGACATAAAGAAGACAGTAAAGAGCGCAGTAAAGAGGCATATCCTGAGAATATCCCCTCACAGTAAAAGCGTACAGCCTTTACTGCGCCAGCTGCCAATGTCCAACCATAAAAGAGCAGACATAAAAGCTAGTCAAGGACAAATCAGCAAAAAAGATAGTCACGAGCCTCTGTCCGATTCTTCCCAAAAAGAACTCGGAAAAAGCTCGGGGGCTACAGCTTCAATCTACTTTCTCTCCAAGACCCTCTAGCTTTTTGTTCCAAATAGCAAGATGCTCAGGGGCTACACTCATTGAGTGCACCATTCGGCGCACAAAGACCCTCCAGCTTTTTGTTCCAAATAGCAAGAGGCTCGGGGGGCTACACTCAATGAGTGCACCTTCGGCGCACAACAGAAAAAGGCAATCAAGGAAGACCTAAAAGATCAAAAAGCCTTCATCCGACTTCTTTTATGAAAACAACTCGGGCAAAGGCTCGGGGGCTACAGGGTATACATCCTCAACTTTTTTCTACTTCCCTTAAGAACCTCCAGCTATTTGTAAACAAATAGCGAGAGGCTCGGGGGCTACACTCAATGAGTGCACCTATGGTGCACATAAAAAAGAGAAGAGAAGCTTTCAGAAGACCACTTCAAAGCATCACTCAGAAAACAAGTCGACTCCTGAGTTCTACTTCGAAATGCTTGGGGGCTTGTCGATGCGGGACCAAGACTGTCCCCTATCGGCATAACTCTTGTCCAGACGGGGCCGCAGGACGGAAGCAAGAGGACCGATTCCGAGTAGATGACGTCATATCCTAGTTAGACAGATAGAAAGTAACTCCTATAATAGGAACAGAACTCTCTTTAATAGTCTGACTAGGATTAGAACCAAAGCTCTGGCTCTTTTCTCTCATAAAAAGGAGCCAGAGCACCCTTTTTGTAACAAACGACATACAACACACAATCATACATCAATCCAACGCAAAAAGGCCAAGGCTGACTGGAGTAGAGCTTTTACTCGACGACGAGGGTTCAAACCAGGATAAACCGAGTGTCTCTTGTGTGAACCGCCGAGTTCTAGTATTCGCCGAGATCCGAATCAACTGCTACGGGAACCCCGTGGCAGGCTATCGGTGGTTAAACACCGACACCAGCCAATTGCAACACAGTGCTAAAATGGTTGCGGTAGCACCAATCTATTGCAACAAAAATCACTCATATTGCTATTGTAGCCATAGCAATATAGGCACATATTGCCACAATTTTACAAAAATGTTGCAATGAAACCTACCGCACCTAAATTAGTGGTGTTGCAATTTTAGCATGGCATTAGGATTAAATCCTTGTACTCCGGAGTTATGGCAAAGCCACACCCCCACGATCTTAGAAAGTCACGGCCTCGGAGAACAACATGCGGGGAGACGGACAACCAAAACCAACTCCTTGCCTTCATTGAGGACAAACCCAGTGGTCGTGGGGCCTAGCAGCCCAAACTTAGACAAACAGTCATGTGGACCGGTGCAGGTGAGTGATCTGATACTCAGGTCCAAAACTCAGCCCAATAATTGTAACTTCTTTTGATGGGTGTAAGAGGTAACTTATTAGTGGTGACCATCTCGTGAGTCGAGGGGTATTCGAGAGGGTCACAAATATGAGCCTAAAACCATTTACACCTCGTGTCACGCAAATCACCCAAATACTCCAGTGAGCTCTAAGTACTGTATATCTGGAGGATGTGTTCCCCTTTGTGGGGAAATAGAAAAATGGTCAGCCAAGGACCGTAACCAAAGTACGAGCTCCTAGATTATGGGAAAAGAGTTTTATGATGTGCCCATGATGGCCAGGCTTCGTCATATTGCATCCCTTTCAGTGGATGTGGATGCTCACTTGTTCTACCCGCTCGAAGAGTAAGAGCCTGATTGGTTGACATCTAAAATTTGTCATGCCGAAGATTTGGTAAGCCATAATTTTGGCTAGCATTTGGTTGGCTACTGAAATTTACCAAATTCTCACATTTAGCTTGCCAAATCTATACCAAGTTTTTTGCCTAAGTTTTGACTTGCCAAATCTTTGGCATGGCAAAATTTGGAAGTGAACCAAGCATGCCCTAACATACACAACTGCCGAAAACTGCTGACAAGTTCGTTACTTGCCTTCTGTGTTTTTTGGCTTGAGAAACACTGCTATCTTAACCTTTAGGATATGAGTTTTCATAGTCAAGTTGCTAGCGCGGAATGAGGGTCCCGTCGCGAGAACGCACGAAACAATCTACCGACTAACACGGGTCAACATGAGGTAGTACAGTACCCATTATTTTGTTTTTTCATAGACATTGTATTACCCCTTTTGTAGCTAATTTGGGAGGAATCATTCCTTTCCACTTGGTTAATTTTTAGGCAGGATAGGTTAGGAGCAACGTTAGGGAAAGCAGCATTAGGGAAGATAGAGAGTTAGAGTGCCCCTAAAGCTCAAGTTCTTCTTCTGGCTAGCCCTTCACGGGAGGCTACGGACATCAGATCGCCGCAAACGTTATGGCCTCCGGGACTCAGATTCATGTTTGCTTTGTGAGCAGGGCAATGAATTCATTAATCACCTAGTCATGGGTTGTGTCTTCTCCAGAGAGATTTGGTTCCTCTTGTTGTCACCCCTGGGTCTTTTGGAACTCATGCCTGCACCAACCTGCCAGTCCAGCATTGGGCATTGGTGGCTACAACAGAGGTGTCGTCTCGATCAGTCCCACCGTATGACGTATGACAGCCTGCTAATCCTTGTATCTTGGACGGTTTGGAAGGACCGGAACAACAGGGTCTTCGGCAGGCTTTCAAGCACTCCTTCAGAACTGTTCTCGGCGCTGGTCCAAGAGGTTGAGGATTGGGTTGCAGCAGGATTCGTTAGCCTGTCTCTAGCTCCCTCTCTCTCTGTCTTTGGTCGCAAAATTCTAGGCCATATCATCACCTTTCGTTGTTGTGGTGCGTGTGTGGGTGTCCGGTGTTGAGGATGGATCCTCGCCTTGACCTTGCCAGCTTGTGTTCTAGTTTGGACTGTTTTTCCTTCCTGCCCTCTTAATGAAAAACAGGTCTGGCCTGATCACGAAAAAAAGTTAATTAGGGAAGATAGACGGCAAGGGTATAGGCTATATGTCCTGTCAAATCTTTTCTTGAAACAGGACTCAATGACGTGTGTTGATCGAAGCTAGCATGAGATCAAAGTCAGAGACCAAGTTTTTGGAGACATGGTGCCACCACCCTGGATAAGGCTCTCGAGTCTCGACACATGAGAAAACACCATCGCACTCGAATGGGGCAACCACAAGCTTGCAATACTTGAGGGCACAAAATCCTGCTGTTCCAGACATCTTGCTGTAATGTTGTTCCAGACCTCGGCACCCAAGAAAAGCTCATTGGTGCTCACACCTCACAGTGCCTAAAGTTAATAGGGGATTGCTACATGAGGGCTAAGCTATCTCATTAGCTTGTCATTAAGTTCTACGGGGGCTACTCACTAGTACAAAAATCATTTTTGCTGGCACCTTGTTTTTTTTCACAGCCGGTTCATATACTCATGACGGCAGTACAAAAAAAATACGGCGGGCCCAAAGAAGAGAACCGCCTGTGTAAACCCATTTACACAAAGTGCTCTCCCTAAATATGCCGCCTGTGTAAATAGGTGTATTTACACAGGCGGGTTACAACGTCAGCCGCCTGTGTAAATGTTATTTACACAGGCGGTTCTCCTTACCAACCGCCTGTGTTAATCCCGCTATAAATTCCCTTCGTCAACCTCCAGACAAGAACAGTTACTCTCCGTGCTATGTGCACTGTGGCGGACAGAAAGTGGCGATTCCAAGGGGGGAGCTTTTGAACTTCATTTCTTTGGTGAGAAGCTTCCAAAAGGTTAGTTAGTGTCGTTGCCGCTATTTTTTTAGTGATTCTTTGGTTCAATTCTTGTATTGGAGGTGCACTAAATCTAGGGTTAGGGTTAGGGTTCCTAGCTAGGGCATGAGAGAGAGTTTTGGCTTTTTTTTTTTGTAAATTCCTAGTAAATTGTATCTTGCTCGGATTATAGAAAATAAATACTTTTTAGAATTCTTGTGAGTAGATCTATGCAATAGAGTAATGATGAGCACTTTTTAAAGTTTTTTTATTGAGTTTTAGTTTATATTTTTTTAGATGATTAACACTTTATAAAGTCTTGTACTAAATTGTTGAAAAATCTTGAAATAGAAAATGAGTACTTTTTAAAATTGTTGTTGTACCTTTTCCCCTGTACTTATAAACTTTGAATTAATTTAGTTTTTTAATCTAAGTACTTATTAGTAAGTAATGGTTTGTTAATTAGTGTAAGGTATATTATTATACCCGCACCGACCGTACATCTAACCTCATTTAGCTATCAAGCCAGATGACGAGGCAAACCAAGGCCCACGTGGAGCGATCAACATGGAGGTCCAAAGCACGTCGAGGACGTCCACGAGCGACGTATATGGACGATAGTGTACAATGGCGCGTCTAAAGGGTAGTCCAGGTAGGCACCGGCCTACCCTGGAATTTGGCTCAAAAATTTTTTAGTACTCCGCGCAGCCCATGAATTTTTGGCCCATTTGCGCCTCCAGTATCGAGCAGCCGCAAATGGGTAGGTCTCAAAATTTTTTAGTGCGGCTGCTCGATACCGGAGGCGCAAATGGGCCAAAATTCATGGGCTGCGCAGCCGGCCTACCCTGGCCTTCCTCCCGTCACACGGTCACGGCCGTGACTCGTGAGTCGCAGGGCGCCAGCGCACTGCGCCGCACGAAGAGGAGCCGAGGAGGAGCCTGCCGGCTGCCGCCGCCCGACCTCCACGCCGCCCAGCACTTCGCCGCTCGGCGGGTGGCCTCCACCCCGCCTGAAGCTTCGCCCGCGGATTCCAGTCCATCGCCTGCCCCTGCCGCCCGGGCGCCCGAGTCCCCAACGGGTGACGACAGCAGCCGCCGTCGCCCGGCCCGCCGCCGCCCCATCCCGAAGACCTGACCGGTGGTCGCCCGCCCTCTGGCACTCCCGCAGCCAACTCCGGCCGCCCGCTACTCCTGGTCATGGTGAGTACTTCACAGTTCACAACTTTTCCCCTAATTCCCAAATGGCCAAATCCTTAGGGTTATAATTTTGGAGATTTTTTTGGATTGGACTGTAAAGGCTTAGGGATTGTAGATCCATCATTTGTGAGCCTAAATTGAATGAAATTTGTTGTTATTTTTCAGGAGGCATGAAGAAATCAAATATAGCACTTCTTTTTCAAAAATCTGAGGCAAAAAAGTTGGAACTCAGACTGCTACTGCTCCACCACTTCCAGTTATTGATGAAGAGTTGTCTATTCCTATTGTAGAAGATCCTCTAATTACGAGTGTAGAAAGTGCTACTGTAGCTGTTGATGAAGGGACAGAAACACCTACAGAAATAGCTACAGGCACCACAACTCCAGCCACAACAGATGAAGTTGAAGAAGAAGAGAAAGAAGAACCCCCTCCAGCTGCAGCTCCTGATGTTGATTCTCTTGAGCATGACCCAGGCCTAAGGAGTTCTATTTTAACCTTTGATGTGAATGAGCAAGATTCTATCAGAAGAAGGTACATTTTAAAAGGCCCATGTCATCTTTATACCTATATTTATCCATTGAGAAAAATCTATGGGAAAGAGCGCCGCTTTAGTTTTCTTTGGTTTCAAAAGTACCCATGGATTGAATATAGTGTAGAGAAGGATGCAGCATATTGCTTCTATTGTTATTTGTTTGGTAAAGAAAGCAGAAAATTTATTACTGAAGGTTGGAATAATTGGAATGTGGGAGCTATAGTACTTGACAAACATCAGAATTCAGCTTTACACAAGTTTGCTCAAGAGAAATACAGCTTATTTGTGCAAAAGGGTACAAAAATTGATACTGTCATTGTGAAGGTGTCAGAAAAGGACCGAGTTGAGTACAAGGTTAGGTTGACTTATTCACTCAGATGTTTGAGGTTCCTTTTGTGTCAGGGATTGGCTTGTCGTGGACATGATGAAACTGAACAAAGTAACAACAGAGGGAACTTTCTTGAACTCTTGAATTGGCTTGCAGGAAATAATGAAGAGGTGAACAAAGTGGTTCTGAAAAATGCCCCAGGTAATTGCACATTGACCTCCCCTCGCATACAAAAGCAAATTATTAGATGTTGCTCTAAGGAAACCACTAGATCCATACTTGAAGAACTTGAGGATGATTACTATGCAATTCTAGCTGATGAATGTAGTGATATATCACATAAAGAACAACTCGCAGTTTGTTTGCATTTTGTTGATAAACATGGAAGTGTTTGTGAAAGGTTCCTTGGACTAGTTCATGTTCTTGGCACCACTTCTTTGGAACTTAAAGCAGCTATTCAATCTTTACTCACTAGTCATCACTTGACTCTTAGTAATTATTGTGGGCAAGGATATGATGGGGCTAGTAACATGAAAGGAGAGGTTAAGGGGCTGAAAACACTGATAATGAAAGAGTCTTCTTCTACTTATTATGTGCACTATTTTGCACATCAACTCCAATTAGTGCTTGTTGCTGTTGTGAAGGGAGATGTTGGGGCTAGTACTTTTTTGCTAATGTTTCACGCTTGCTGAATATTGTTGGAGTTTCTTGCAAACGCCATGATATGCTTCGAGATGTTAGAGCACGAAAATTGAAGAAAGCACTTGAATTGGGTGAAATAGAAAGTGGAAGTGGGTTAAATCAAGAGATGGGATTGGCTAGGCCTGGTGACACTAGGTGGGGTTCTCATTATAGAATTGTGTTGCATATCATTGACATGTATTCTTCCATTCAGGAAGTACTCATAACCCTTGGAAATGATCCCACACAAAGAGATGATTGGCCAAACATACATGCTATGGTTCTGACTTTAGAGTTATTTGAGTTTATTTTCAATGCCCACTTGATGCTTGTGATTCTTGGGTACACAAATGAGTTGTCTCAATCTTTGCAAAAGAGAGACCGAGATATTGTTAATGCAATGACACTTGTTGGTGTGGCAAAAATAAGGTTCCAAAAATTGAGGTCTAATGGGTGGGAAAATTTCCTAGAAAAGGTTAAATCATTTTGCATCAAACATTCTATTGATGTTCCTGCAATGAATAGCAAATATGAGCCTCAAGGAAGATCCCATCTTTTTTATCTTGTACAAACAGTTGATGATCATTACAGAAGAGAAGTGTATATTGGTATTATTGATAGAATTCATCAAGAGCTTGAGAATCGGTTTGATGAGGTTAGTAGAGAGTTGCTTATTTGTATGTCAGCATTGAATCCTTCCAATTCATTTGCCTCATTTGATGCTAAGAAAATCCTTAAGCTTCCAACTTATTATCCTAAAGATTTTTCAAGTTCGGATTTGAGGACACTTGAAATTCAACTTGGCACATATATTGAAGATGTGAAGATGGATGATAGATTTCAAGGACTGACCACCCTCGGTGAGCTCTCTAACAAGCTTGTTGCCACTAATAAACAAGGATATTATGGTTTGGTGTCCTTAGTCCTTAAATTGGCATTGATCCTACCTGTGGTGACAGCAAGTGTCGAAAGGGGTTTTCTCTGCCTTATGTTTAGTGAAGAATAAGGTGAGAAATAGTATGAGTGATAGGTTACTTGAATCGATTGTTTGGTTACCTTTATTGAGCGTGATATATTCTCTTTCTCGTAGCGAGGATGACATAATTCATGCTTTCATGGCAATGAGAAAGCGCAAAACAAGATCCTTGAACTAGAACTTGTATCATAGACTGTAGTCTCTTATATTTATGTAAGACCTTATCTTATGTACAATCTATTTGTGCAAATTTTAGACCTATTTATGTAAGTTTTGAACATTTTAATTGTATTGTCGAAATTTGGTTAATTTATAGCCATTTTACCAAATTTTTTCTTTTAATTTTGTCGTGTTGCGCATGCAAAAATTTTTAGGACTACCCTAGCTTCAAATCCTAGGTCCGCCACTGATAGTGTAGTATAAATCTATAGCATATTCCATGTAATAAATAGGAAACTAATTTGTTAAGTTGGACGTCCTCATTATAACCCGACTCCTTTGTCTATATAAAGAAGAGTCGGGGCCTAGCGATCAGGATACGTTCTTGCATTCTCTATCACTCCCTTTCCTCCCATCTACTTCGTATCTAGGATGGAGGATTTTCTATTTTTTAATCCTTTCTAAAACATTTTAATAATAATTGCTACCAAATAAAATTTATAAATCTCACATTTTTGGTCGCGTCATTGCGGCTGGTGCAACCAAATAACATTGTCGCACCATATGCATTGGCTCGATAAGATCTTTCACGCTCGATGGCATTTTTTGACGTGAAAAATCTTGTCCCGTCACTTCTATTGGCGTGACATTATAGTCTTGTCGTGTCACCGGGAGTGGCGTAACAAGACTCAACCTTCAAAAATCATAACTCTTCAATATGATGTCGATATTACATCGGATGAAGATAATTTTTATAAGAAAATTATAGCCCTTTATAAGATCTAAAACTTTCTAGTTTTGAGTTTTTCATTTGAATATGTTAAAATGCTCAAAACAATTATTTTTGCATGGTGTGAAATAAAGATACTTTTTATATCAAAGTTATAGCTTAAAACGAGAACTGCAACTTTATAGTTTTGAGTTTTGATATTTGAGGTCGTTAAGATGCTAAAAAAATAATATACTATTTCAAGTACTATAACAAACACATACAAAATCATGTTAGAAAATTAATATGGTCTTTGTATGGTGTCAAATAAAGATACTTTCTATATAAATTTTGTAGCTCACAATAAAATGAACAATTTTTTGGTTTTGAGTTTTTCTATTTAAAATTGTTAAGATGCTTAAGAAAATAATATAAAATTTAAGCAATAAATTAATCATGTACCGGGCTTACCGTCTCACGAAAAAGTCATGTTTTCTTTTGTATGCTTGGAAATTCAGATAATATTTATATCAAAATTGTATCTATTGATGAGATCAACAAGTTTTAGTTTTCAAACATTTCATTTGAAATTATTAAGATGCTCAACAAAATAATACAAAATTTAAGTTATATTAATCATGTACCAGAGCCTATAATTTTAAAAAAAATGTGATATCAATCCATCTAACTCTTATATGGAATGCGTAGGTCTCAATAATAATTACATTTTCTATTTGAAAACTATTATTTGACACCAGAGAAGATATTATTTTTTTTTTCTAAACCGGAGCTCTTGCATGTGATTATTATGGTGCTGAAATTATATATTATTTTTTGAGCATCTTAATATCTTCAAATGAAACTCTAAATAACAAAGTTGTAAATCTCATTATAAGCTACAACTTTCATATAAAAAATATCTTTATTTGACACTTGTAAAAAATGATATTAATTTTCTAACACAACAAGCTCTTATATATGATTATTACGATGCTGAAATTGTGTGTATATATAACCATCTTAATGTCCTTAAATGAAAAAATTTAACACTAGAAAGTTATAAATCTCATCGAGATGTATAATTTTTATATAAAAATCATATTCATCCAACGTCATATTAAGATGGTATTAGTTATTAAAGCGACAAGCTCTTCTATGCGATTATTACGATGCTGAAATAGTATATAGATTTTAAGCATCTTAATGTTATCAAATGAAAAAACTTAAAACTAGAGAGTTGTAGATCTCAACGAGGGCTATAATTTATATACAAAATCATTTTCATTCGATGTCATATCAAAGAGTTATTATTTTTTGAAGATTGAGTCTTGCCACGCCACTTCGAGTGGCGCGAAGGTTGTAGTGTCACGCCAACGGATTTGTGTGACAAATAAAAATCAGAGAACCACGTGCTCCTTGGCGAGTCTTCTCTAGCACTGCCGCCACTACAGCCACGACTATCCACTACTATTGATCTCCCTCACTTCCTCTCTAGTATCTCGTTGAAGGCTAAAGGGAGCAGGGATCCATTGTTTTTAGAGTTAAATGCACTAGCAGCCCTTGAACTTGTAAGGATGTATCATTTAGGTCCCGAACTTTCAAAACATACTTCGGACCCTAAAACTTGTAAAGATGTGTCGAGTTAGATCCACGAACTCTAAAAATACATTTATGAGTCCATAAACTTGCAAGTGTGTGTCACTTAAGTCCATAAATAAATATTATATTTCTATATCTATTTCTACTTAATAATATAGTCATAATAAACACATAAAATAAAAAATAATATTTAATACAACATTATCAATAAATAAATAAACTAAAGTATTAAAATAATTTAAAAAAACAAATATATTAGTATTAAACTAAATTAGAAAAGTACTAAAATTAACTTAATCTTTATGTATCATTAAAACTTTAAAATTAATACTAAAGTTATCTATAGATATACAATTAAATAGGTTTTCTGCATTATGCGATAATAAAATTAAATAATTGTTGATTTTAAGCAGGTTGATGATATCTTATTTTCTTTGTAGATATTGAATACGGATCTAGAATCGAACAGATACGAACAAAATTGAAGTGGATGTATCCGAATTCGTTTTTCTCTGTTTCGATTAATGATACATAAAGATTGAATTAATTTTAGCACTTTTCTAATTTAGTTTAATCCTTATATATTTATTTTTAAAAATTATTTTTACATTTTAGCTTATTTATTTATTGATGATTGTTGACGGTGGATAACGTCAACTTTTATTAGAACTTTAGACATGAAAGGATATATGAATACACACTAGTCTAGGGTTTTAACCGACAATTTTTACGAGTTTTTGTATATTCTAAATTTTTCAGGGGATTATTCTAGAAAATCATAAAAGAGGGATTAGAGTCCATAATTATCACGAAACTTATTCGCGACGGCAACGATCATTATCGGGACGTGGGAAGAATCTAGAAAACATCCGAAGCAACGGGACTGGCAGACCCCGACAGGTGGGGCTAGTCGGCCCCACAGCCACGCTGGGCGGCGCCCAAGGGTTAGGGTTGGCCGTCCCCTTCTGGAAGCTTCCTCCACCGCCTCTCCTGATATATCTCGGCCCTTGGTTAAGTCGGTTTGATCCTGCGACGCACGTTCATCCCACCGGACTATAAATAAAGGGGCAGGCCCGCTCTCTGGAGACACCATCTTTATTCGTCAAGGCCTTAAGCCTTCAAGCATCAAAAAGCCTTCTAGTTCATAGTTCTAGTTTAGTTACATTAGAAGAATAGAAGATCTAGTTCTTCATCGGGATCTGTAGCCCCCATTACACGCAGGAGCGCGGAGCTTGGTATAGTTCTAGTTCTTTCTTTCTTATTGTATTCTTCATTATGATTAAGGAGACATTATTCTTAATAGTTAATATGTTCTTAATTGCAATAGTCATTATTTACTTTGATTATATGTTTAGTATAGTTGGTTTGATCTTATTGAATTCATATAATTGCTCATATAGCATTTATCCAAATGATCATTGGATAGATGGTAGACAATATGTAGACGTAGTGTCTAGATATCCTGTTTATCTATGAGTGCATCCTGATGTGCCGGAACATGTGGTAGTTCGCGTAGG
The DNA here is from genome assembly GCA_015844335.1 of Chrysopogon serrulatus. Taxonomy (NCBI): domain Eukaryota; kingdom Viridiplantae; phylum Streptophyta; class Magnoliopsida; order Poales; family Poaceae; genus Chrysopogon; species Chrysopogon serrulatus. Next base: position 38,916 of record JADLZL010006311.1, on the reverse strand, counting down.
TGACAGCAGCGTTGATTCCTCTATAGTCCACCCCCGTATGTAGGCAAGCAGGCGCGGTCGCGAAGTTGGGTGATGACTCTGTTTCACATCCTTCCTAGATGATGCCCTTTACATGTGATCATGATATAGGACTAATCTGACATGATTGCTAGATATAATTGCATTAATTAGAGTATGCATTGATATAGTTATAGAATTACTTTAGACATTTATTCCTTAGTTTATCCATTGGCTAACTATGATTATGACTAGAAAGTGCTCTAGTGTTTATCTATATATTTATGATGCTTGATTATACTTATCACCTTTATTTATCTATATTTATCTTGTGACCTCATGCATTATGAGTAGAGTAAATGATATTGGTAATATCGTTCATTCATTGTATATAGTTGATATCAATATAATAGATTGAAGTTTATCCGCACCTTCCCAAAGGTATAAATATAAATCGACAACATGGTAGTACTCTAGGTAAAATGCTTCAATGGTATAATTATCTATCCGCTTGTAGAACCGTTCTTAGTTCATATCTATATTTCTGCCTAGTCATATTGAATGATACATATATATATATATAATAAACCTATATTTATCTTTAGCATATATAATTAGGGATGACAACCTAGTTCATGCTTAGGGATGTTGGTGATAATAAAGTGGCTAGTTGCTAATGACGTTAGAAATACCAACAATCATTTTTGGCGCCAAGGTCGGGAAGGCACATTAAACTTAGGAGATATTGATAATATATATACATAATGGATGAGATTGTATTACCGATTGATTTCTAACTCAAACAGGTACACCCTTGTTTTTTATCATTTGCTTATCTTATGCAGGGTGATGAATGAATGGTTTTTCTCTTCCAAAGAACTTCACTGACGATCCAGAGAAACTCCTTAGAAAGAAAAAGTTTGTAGAAGCAAGGGACAAATTCGAGTCACCATCAAGAACACACATTGCTGCTCAAGCTAGCTCTTCGGAGGAGCCAGCTCCAACACTGGAAGAGGAACAAATAGAAGAACAAATAGAAGAACAAATAAAAGAACAAACAGAAGAACAATTAGGAGAAAATCTAGCTCCTATGTTTGAAGACATGGCTGAGAAGACACTGCGTGAGTTCTCTGCCCCAACAACAGCAAACATCTGGACTAGACCAGCAGTCAACACTGGGGAGAATGGATTCGAGCTCAAGCCTGCTCTTATCACCATGGTTCAAGCTAGTCAATTCTATGGAAAAGCTCATGAAGATGCAAATACACACTTACAACACTTTCTAGAGATCTACAACACCTTCATGATCAGAGGAGTACCAAAAGATGCTATTTTACTCTGTCTTTTCCCGTTCTCACTATTAGAGAAAGCTAAGCAATGGTTCTATATCAACAAAGACAAGAATACTACATGGGACCTGTGCTCAACTGCTTTCCTGGCAAAATTCTTTCCTACAGGCAAGACGAATGCTCTGCGTGGGAAAATTTCAAGTTTTCAACAGCAACATGACGAATCATTCACTGAAGTTTGGGAGAGATTTTAAAATTACATTAAAGACGGTCGTCATCATGAAATAGAGGAGTGGCTATTAATGCAGATATTATACCACGGGCCTATCTCTAGCACCCGTGAGTCCATAGATGCTGCAGCAGGAGGAGCTTTTCTGTCACTTAAGCTCTCAGATGCTAAAGCACTTGTTGAGAAGATGGCCTCAAATTCAAGCTATAATGAAGAACATACCCAACCTCGTAAGAGAGGAGGAGGTATCCATCATCTTAAGGAAACTAACATGGTCACTGCCAAACTAGACCTCATCATGAAGAAGCTAGACATAGAGAAGAAGAAAGTCAAGCACATTGATGATTCCCATATGACATGTAAAGAATGTGAAGATTATGGGCATTCAGCTATCAGCTGCCCTATACTGCAAGAGGATATGAACTTCATCAGCAAAACACCTACTATCGTCCTTAGTAAAACCAAGGATGGAATCAGCAACCTCGACAAGATAATTACCAAGGTTACAGCCAAGGTAATAATAATTATAATAATTACAATCTTCCACCTTTAAGAGACTTAGTTGCTAATCAATCTAAATTGTTAGATCAAATGTCTAGAAAGGTAGCCTCTAACGATAAAGCATTAAAAAATATTAATACTAAAATGGATACCTTTGCTTCTGCTATAAAGAATCAGCACAGTTTTAATAAAATGTTAGAATCACAATTAGCTCAGTTAGCTGTTGCTGTCCCTCCATTTGAGAAAGGTAAGATTCTAGGCCAACCGAAAGATTTAGAAACTGCTAATCTTGTTGATATTCACAATGCAACCCAATACCATATTGAGCATGCAGATGTACAGTGGATTGACCACTCTCTACCTGAGAAGATGGGAGACCCTGGAAGGCCTATCATCCCTATCTCTATAGGATGCCACAACTTTTTAGAGGCTATCTGTGATTTTAGTGCAAGTGTCAATATTATGCCTAAGGTAATTTATGAGAAAATATTAGACGATCCCTTGTTATACACAAATATGCGGTTGTAGCTTGCAGATCAGTCCATTTGTTACCCCGAGGGAGTGCTAGAAGAAGTTATCATCAGAGTAGAGCAATCATATGTCCCAGTTGATTTCATGGTCACGGAGACAGGATAGATGAGAAGGCACCCATAATTTTAGGCAGACCATTCCTGTGCACAACTAAAGTTATCATCTATGTGGAACATACCAAGATCATCCTATCCATCAAGGACAAGAAAGAAAGATTCGCGTCCATGAACCGCATCCTGAAAGCTCCTGCAACCCCGAAGCAATTCTATCAACAAGAAGAGTAACCACAATCAGCAAGACCTAAGAAAAAGAATAATAGAAGATGGAGGAAGAACAAGCCCCAGCATGTACCTGAAGGAACCGCTCAACTAATCACTGCTCTCAATACAGAAAATGATCATATGCTACCCCAACCATTTTCAACAAAGAGAGGTGACCTAGGTATACTGATCATTGAATGCACAATCAAAGACACCACTTTCGCCAACACCATCTGTGACACTGGATCAGGCTGCAACGTAATGTCAAAATAGGTATATGATGATTTATTTAATAATTTACCTCTATACCCAATATATATTCAGTTGCAGATGGCGGATCAATCACTAAGATTCCCTAAAGGTATGGTCAAATACGTCATGGTAAGAATTCAAGATAAATATATACTCGTAGATTTTCTAGTTCTTAACATGCAGGGAAATGATGAATCCCCTATCCTTCTGGGAAGACCATTTCTTTATACAGCCGACGCTATTATCTACATCGGGTCTGGACAGATCCACTTCAACTTACCCACTAGAAAGGTACGCTGTCAATTTAGAACACTTGTTAACCATGAGCAGATCAGGAAGCAATGCAACAGGAGAAGACACCAAGGCCGCTGTCAGGCTGTCTAGCCTTACTGTGGATGAGAAGAATTTTCTGGCAAGATTGTGAAGTATGAAGACTGCTACAAGGAGCAAGAAGAGTTCATACAAGCACCATGCTGGAGTGAGTGGGAAGCAAAAGCTGAAAGGATAGACCAGATTGTCAAGGCAGAAAAAGAAGAGATCCTACCACAACTAGAAAAGTGGGAGAAGAAAAATAAAGCTAAAGAGCTGGAGTTAGAATAAAGAGAAGCACAAGAAGCAGAAATGAGATGGAAGGAGAAAGAAGAAGCACCTACTACACCACTGCAAGATGGGGAATTGACTGAGATAATCCTAGACGATGAACCTACTAAATAAGTATTCTTCTTTATCTAAGTCCTGTCGGTAGACTTTAAATTCCGTACCCTAGCCATAAGGTTAGAATGGTAGTTATCTAATTAAGTTAGCATTCATTAGTAATTTTACTTCAACATATTTAGTAGCACATTTATCTACTGCACATTAAATATAAAAATAACAAAAATATTTATTTCTTTATTTACTCCATCATAAATACAGAAGCCCCATATGAATAAACTTATGGTAACTCTGAAAATATTTGTTGTGGTGGCATAAAAATAAAAATAGCATTTGTATTCATTTCCTGCATTATAAAATCAGAAAATACAAAAAGAGAAAGAACATAAAATCCTGCTAAAATCTGTCAACGTAAAAATTAGCTTATAGAATTAATCAATCACTCATTGGCTGATCGCTAACCTATTATTAAATTCGAGCCTCGAGTTTTGGTTTTTCTTGTTGAAGTATACTTATGTAGGAACAACATTATGACATGCGAGAGTCTATCGGTGCACCCACCAGGACCGCTGCTAGTTAGCTCACTATGAAGATCACCAACACCAAGTATTGCAAATATCTAGCTTGGAGGAGGAGCATCCCCTAGTTATCAGGTAACTATACCTAGGCGATTATCGAGTCGGTTTTATATATTTATAAAAATACCAAAAATATGTGGGCACATAAAGGTGCACAAGTCATAGTCTTTTATTAATCCATTAAATTAAAAAGAATAAGAAGATGCATAACTATTTAAACCAAATAAATATTTAGCTATATATTAGAGTATGTTTAGAGACAGTCTAGACTAAAGCTAATTAAAAAATTTGATGAATATTAAAATTTTGTCTTAGAGATGATGAATAGTTGCTCTGTTGTCATTCCTTTCAAAGCCTAGTTGACAAACTTAGATTCTCTTGAGTTTTAAACATTGCTGTTTTAATTTGAGAATTTACTCTGAACCCGCAACTTGTGGAGGCAGAGGCTTGCGCTAAGTCTAGGTAATTGATTGATATGATTCATGAAGGTTGAGCTACTATTTATCTTATTCCTAGCATTACTAAGTTCTGGAGGTTTATTTTAAAATTTTAAAATCAACATGATGAGCTCTTGTATGACAAAGTGTGAATTTCTACCAGAGCCAGAAATGATATCTTTATAGATAGGAAACCTTTTTCACATTTAAGCTACTTGCTTTGCATTGAGTTCAGTCAACCTTTGTTGTATACCTTATATGAGTCTTGTCATGCTTTTAAAACCAAGATCACTTACACACTCCAACCTACATATGCATTATTCCTACCCTAGGAGTAATCGCAATTATTTCCGTTTTCATCCATGTTCATCATAGAAATGTTTGCTCCTACGCCGGGAGTAAAACACCAAAAATATACCCCATAGGATAACTCCTGTTATAAATGCTCTAAGTTCTCACTGTTATCTCTCCAATCATATTGTATTCAAAGGACGCATATGGCTATGCAAAAGTAAAAAAAAAGAGAGAGAAGAGAAGGGGAGATGGACAAATGTCCCAACAATTAAAACAATGGGTACAAGATGCCCGTACCCCTGATTTAATAATAGAAATAAAGACAGCCCATGTTTTTCCCGTGAAAAAATTCTAAGCTTCAAGGAAGAGAGTTATATTCAAAGAGCAAAAAAATAGAATTAGAATTAGCTACAAATACCATATATACACCTATCCACCATATTCCATACACATGCATATCTTGGTTTGATTGTATGTCTCGATTCTCTGTGGATCCATTATTTGACTTTACAACACATGTATTGCGAGTACGCCTACCCTTATTATTGTCACTCCTATAAGCTCCACTATATATATATTTTTTAGTTGTAGGAGGCATAACATCATCAATGCCTCAAGAGAGAACCATAAATACCACATACACCGAGAGACTTGAGGGTGTTATACAATTAAGCTCTGAGTTTTATTTTGAAAACCTATAAAAACTCTGAAATATTGGTACTACGAAAGATTTGAGATATAGTGTTTAACTTGATTGTTCTATCTTTTGATTACTCAAGACTTATGCAAAGAGCTAAAAAGCCCTATAGTTAAAGGTGAAATGAGTAAGTTTGAAGAATAGAACAGTTACTGTCTAATCCAGAGGAGAATCTCTATTTAAAAGCATGTGTACTTGACAAGAACGAAGATATTGTAGCAACTCCTGATCCAAATATATTAGTAACTAGTAGGATGCCCCGCGCGTTGCTGCGGGTATGCAGTAAAAATGTAAGGAGTTTATAATGGTCAAAACTATGAATTAATAGATACATATATATGGATGTAGTAGGTCAATTGCGGAGGTTGTATCTATTGATATGGTATAGATTATTTGAACAGAGCATCACCCAAATCTCATCTATACTCATGTTTTAGAGGACCACATGTAATCTATGTGATATGCAGTTTTGTTAGATTTTTGCTTACAAATGGGTTTTTCTTAGAAATGGTTTAAATTTTTATAAAAAAGTTATCGAAATATATTCATGTGGGGTCTTGTTTTGAAGAGTTTATTGCGAGGAACACCATGGTGCAATTGGATTTTAATTACGATACTTGGTTTAGGCACTACGACTTATTTTCTATTTCAAAAGAAATAGCTAGTGGAAAATAAATGAGAGTCTTAGTGGAGGTAACTCCTGACAGCTGACATGGCACAAGGAGAGGAGAGAAAATTAGCTTAGTGGGGGTTTCGTTTATAGGAGATATAGATTAGGCTTTGTTTGTTTGCCAAAGGACTGACAAAAGGTAAGCTTGGGGGAGTTGTTGATAGTGGATAACGTCAACTTTTATTAGAACTTTAGACATGAAAGGATATATGAATACACACTAGTCTATCTAGGGTTTTAACTGACAATTTTCACGAGTTTTGCATATTCCATATTTTCCAGAGATTATTCCAAAAAAGCATAAAAGAGAGATTAGAGTGTATAATTATCACAAAACTTATCCGCGACGGTAACGATCATTATCAGGACGTGGGAAGGATCTAGAAGACACTCAAAGCAACAGGACCAGTAGACCCCGATAGGTGGGGCCGGCCGGCCCCACAGCCACGCGGGGCGGCGCCCTAGGGTTAGAGTTGGCCATCCCTTTCTGGAAGCTTCCTCCACTGCCTCTTCTGATGCATCTCGGCCTTTGGTTAAGTCGGTTTCATCCTGTAGCGCATGTTCATCCTACTGGACAATAAATAAAGGGGCAGACCCCCTCCCTAGAGACACACCATCATTATTTATCAAGGCCTCAAGTCTTCAAGCATCAAGAAGCCTTCTAGTTCATCAAAGAGCCTTCTAGTTCATAGTTCTAGTTTAGTTAGATTAGAAGTAGAAGAGATCTAGTTCTTTATTGGGATCTAGAGCCCTCGGAGCCTGTCTGGAGCGTGGAGTTCGGTATAGTTCTAGCTCTTTCTTTCTTATTGTATTCTTCATTATGATTAGGAAGACATTATTCTTAATGGTTCATATATGCTTAATTGCAATAGTTATTGTCTACTTTGATTATATATTTAGTGTAGTTGGTTTGATCTTATTGAATTCATGTAATTGCTCGTATAGCGTTTATCCAAATGATCATTTGGTAGATGGTAGACAATATGTAGATATGGTATCTAGATATCCTGTTTATCTGTGAGTACACCCTGATGTGCCCGGACATGTGGTAGTTCGCGTAGGTGACAGCTGTGTTGATTCCTCTATAGTCCACCCCGTATGTAGGCAAGCAGGTGCGGTCATGAAGTTGGGTGATGACTCTGTTTCACATCTTTCCTAGATGATGTCCTTTACATGTGATCATGATATAGGACTAATATGACAATGATTGCTAGATATAATTGAACTAATTAGAGTATGCATTGATGTAGTTATAGAATTACTTTAGACATTTATTCCTTCGTTTATCCATTGGCTAACTATGATTATGACTAGAAAGTGCTCTAGTGTTTATCTATATATTTATGATGCTTGATTATACTTATCACCCTTATTTATCTATATTTATCTTGTGACCTCTACCTGTTATAAGTAGAGTAAATAACATTGGTAATATCGCTCATTCATTATATATAGTTGATATCAATATAATAGATTGAAGTTTATCCAGACCTTTCCAATGGTATAAATATAAATCGATAACCTGGTAGTACTCTCGGTAAAATTCTACAATGGTATAATTATATGTCCGCTTACAGAACCATTCTTAGTTCATATCTATATTTTTGCCTAGTCATATTGAATGATACATATATAATAAACCTGTATTTATCCTTAGCATATACAATTAGGGATGACAACCTAGTTCATGCTTAGGGATGTTGGTGATAATAAAGTGGCTAGCTGCTAATGAAAAGTTAATTTAGTACCATATGTTTTTAATCTCGTTAATTAGTAATGACATTAGAAATACGAACAATGATGTCATATTAAATTTATTTTTATATGCTATTCAGAACTATATTATTAAATAGAAATAGAAATATAATACTTGTTTATGGACTTAAGTGATACATCCTTATAAGTTTATGGACCTAGAAATATATTTTTAGAGTTTTATGGACCTAAGTGATACACCATTACAAGTTTAGAAACCTAAAAGTGTGTTTTCGTAGTTCGTGGACCTAAGTGACACATTCTTATAAGTTTAGGGGCCGTTGGGGCAATTAACTCTTGTTTTTAATAAGTTTTTTAATAGATCGATGTCGATATCTGTTAATGCCTACTGAATATTCCACAAACGCATGGATACCATTGTAGCATTTCACCTGGAGGTTTTAAATATCGTATCCACAAGGAAATGGTGAGGTTAACTATGATAGCTAACTTAACCCAGAGTAGCAACAAGATCTTTAGAAGGTTGAGAATATAGAGGAGATTGTTAAGGTTCACACATTCTACTCTCGATAAGCTATGTTTATATGTTCTATCTGTGGAAATTATATAGAAAGAGCACAGGCAAAACTATGACCTTTCTAGCAATTATACTTCTGCTCGGCCTATTAATGGGATAGTGGGATACATAGGATTCAACGGAGCTATAAAGTCACCTCCGCGAGCTACCACCTAATCTGGAAGATAGGGTACATCTACGAGTAACCTGAGTCTAAGCACCATGCCTACACTACGAATTATACCTTAACCTATTGCAATAGATTAAAGCACTCAAAAGAGACTCATGACCAGGAGAACAATATAAACATAATTGCTTAAAGAAAGAAGAAGATGATTACCAGAGAAATCCTAGACGTAGATTAACTTCCGCCAAGGTACAGGCCATGGAGATAGCACCGATAGGCCGGCACCTCCTTCCAAGTCCTTTCCCTCTCTATCTCTCTATTTCTAAAGACTAGATCCTAATGAGGACTAGTCTCCTTAATTGCTAACCCTTGAGAGGTTTGTCCATTCAAGGGACACCTCTCTGATCCCCCTTCAGAGAATATGAATTAAGGTTTCATGGGATGCCTCCCCCTAGGGTGTGGGCTGCATTTATAGCCTCAGGCGATGATCGTGAGCTATTAGATCAAACCGACTTTGGCGGACGGCTGAGATTGAAACCCTAAGGTGGTGAAGCAACCTTGGCGAAGCGGGCTGCGAACGGGCCAGGGCCCAGACCGGCCGGTCTGGCCTAGTGGCCATTGGCCCTCTGTTGCCATCTCATAGCATTATTAAGATAACAACACTATAAGATGTATGGTATTGATTAACTTGTCTTTAGCAACTAGTCATCTATCTCTTACCTTTACTCTTAAGCATGAAACTAGGTTGTCATCCCCAATTATATAACTAGGAGTAGTTAGTGGTATTGAACTAATCTACCATTTTATGTGACTAGATAGAAATAAATAAAGGATATATATAGACTAAGAATGATTCTGCAAGCAGACAGATAATTATACCATTGTAGCATTTTACCTAGAGTATTACCAGATTGTCATTTATATTTTACCACTGGGAAGGCATTGCTAAACAGCTAATCTATAGTATTGATAACACTTATATGCAGTGAATAAGAGATGTAGCCAATGTCAACTCTTCTCAACAATAGAAAGGTGTCACAAGATAAAAATAATAGATAAATGATAAATATGGTTAGTCATCATATAATATTATTAATTCACTCAGAGTAATCTAGCCATGTTAACGTCGTCTAATCAATTAATAGAGAAATAACTTCTAAGTATTCTAGTTATAGTTAAAGCTACTCTATTTAGTGCAAGTATGTCTAACAATCATCGTTAAGTAATACTACTAATATTCCCAAACACATCGGAGCAATGTACAGAAAAAGATGAGTACAGGAACCTCATGTATATAAATATACTCTTAACCTGATAATTCCACTCTACCAATCCACCGTACGGGAGAGGCCTACAAAGGACTCAATGGATCTGTTATATCCACGATCTACCTCACTACCCCGCACAACTAGGGATATTCATAGATAAGTAATGCATCTAGGCACCATGTCTACATACAACCTACCACTCACCAACCTGGTCGAATAGATGAGCACCATACGAACCAAAGGCATGAATATAATAGCAAACTAATTATACTAGATATATTAAAGTAGACAATGAATAATGTAATCAAAAACATAATAATAAAGAACAATGTTGCTAGTAATGATCGTACAAACGCAGATACTACAATAAGAAAGAAAATCTTAAGAACTATACTAGGCTCTTCTCTTCTTGACAACGTCAGGAATCTAAGATCGATTAAGAACTTGACTTTCTCTACTCTAGATCTAACTAGGCTAAACTATGAACTAGAAGGCTATGAGAAACTAGAACTTGAAGCTCTGGATGAATTGATCACCAAATGACTTGAATGAACCGGAACGAATTAAGAATTTCTGGGGGGTCTGGCCCTGCTTATATAGCCCGGTGGGATGCACGATGACCGTTTGATCAAATCGACTTCACGTAGTGCCGAGATTGATCCTCAAAGGTGGTGGAAGACGCCCACAGAGACTGGCAGATGGGTCCCATAGGGGGGTGCCGGCCGGCCTGGGCAGTGGGGCCAGCCGGCCCCACCTGGCGGTAGCCCCGCCTCCCCTTGTCTTTTGGATCCTTCTAGAGTAGTTTGGCATATTTCTAAGTTGTGGATAATTCCAATTGTAGTTATGCTCCTTTTTCGGTGTTTTCTGGATTAATCCCTGGAAATTGGTAAATCACCAAAACTCGTGGAAATTGTTAGATAAAACCCTAGCCTTCTAGATATTGATGTGTTTCTCATGCCTTTTGATATATAAAAAGTTGATGCTATCCACCGTCAACACCCTCTCTTTCGGCGTTCTAGCCTCTTCTAGAATCTTTCTATATTGCTGTGGCGCCCGATTTTTCGTTCTATGTTTTGGTAAATTCCTAGGATTGGGTCTTTTTCAGTTTACACCTGCAGAAATAGTGAAGCACCAAAACTCATGGAATTCTGTCAGTGCAAACCCTATATCTAACTTAGTGATTGCGGTTGCATCCTTTTCCATGGCTAGTTGACGGTTGATTTCGTACAATAACGACCTTCAACAATCGAATCATAGAGGTTACTATCTCTCCATGTCAAATTTCTTGATATTAGAGTTTTATCTTCTCCTTCTCCTCATCTCCTTCGATGGTGAATAGGAATGATGAAATCGTCTTCTCCATGGTGGCTCCATTAAAGATGACAATGATAACTTTGGCGTTAACATCTTCATCGACATGACGACATAAAGACTTTTGTTTCTAGACAGCGGCATCAAGATAGAGATGACGTCGTCGCCATAGAATAATTTTCTCCGATCTCTTCTACATTTTGTTGTGGTTAGATCTAGCCATGATGAAGGACTAGTAAGAATAATTTTTAGATCAATCTTCCTCATTCTTTGATTTTAGAAAGAACAAGAAGAGAGGCACTAGAAAGAAAAAGCTCCTCAATTCCGCCTACAAAAATGTTGGCTATCATTCGTTGAGCATTTGTTGTTAGACTATTACCGAGTATTTGTCTCGTGCGGTCACCCACACTAGAAAGCATTTAATAGGTTAGGTTTTAAATTGTGCTATTCATAGCATAGGTATTATTCTATAATGTGCTTATAACATGTTGATGTACTGTTGGTATTTCTAACGTCATTACTAATTAACGAGATTAGAAACACATGGTATGAAATTAACTTGTCATTAACAACTAGCCACTTTATCCCTCACCAATATCCCTAAGCATTAACTAGGTTGTCATCCCTAATTGTATATGCTAAGGATAAAATATAGGTTTATATATGTATCAATCATTCTATTTGACTAGGCGTAAATACAAACTAAGAATATAAACTAAAAACGGTTCTGTTTTTACGTATAATTATACCACTGTAGCATTTTACCTAGGGAGTTCTACCAAAGTTGTCGATTTATATTTATACCACTGGGAAGGTCTATGTAGGACTTATATCTATAACTTACACTTATACTATTAATATGAAAAGTAAACCATAACTAGAATCCTACTCATAACAGGGATAAGTCACGTGATAAAAGATATATGATAGATAATGATCAGTCATATCAGAGCTCTTCTAGTCATAGTAATAGCTAGCCAATGGATAAACTCAGGAATAAATACTAAGGTAATTCAATAACTTCATCAATGAATACTCTAATTAGTGCAATTACATCTAGCAATCATTGTTAAGTTAATCCTACATCATGATTACATGTAAAGAGGCATCAACTAGGAAGGATGTGAAACAGAGTCATCATCCAACTTCGCGACCGTGCCCATACTAGTCCTACGTACGGAGGGTGGACTACAGAGGAACCAACGCAGCTATCACCTACGCGGACTACCACACGTCCCGGTACATCAGGGTGCACTCGCAGATAAGCAAGATATCTAAACACCACGTCTACATACTGCCAATCATTCACCCACGATATCCCTGGATGAACGCTATACGAGCAATTATATGAATTCAATAGGATCAAACTAACTATGCTAAACATATAATCAAAGCGCATAATGACTATTGCAATTAAGAACATATATAAGATTAAGAACAATGTTTTCCAAATCATAATGTTGAATACAATAAGAGAAAAGAACTAGAACTATACCGAACTCCGCTCGCTCCGCATGGCACGGGGGGCTCCAGATCCCGCTGAAGAACTAGAACTCTTCTACTTCTAATCTAACTAGGCTAAAGCTATGAACTAGAGAGGCTCTGATGACCTAGAGAAGAATCTTGATGGCTTGATCTCCAAATGACTTGATGCCTCCAGGGGAGGGGGGTCTGCCCCCTTATTTATAGCCCGATGGGATGAACGTGCGCCGCAGATCAAACCGACTTAACCAAGGGCTGAGATGACTCCTCATAGGCGGTGGAAGAAGCTTCTAGAAGGAGGGGCCGAAACCCTAACTTGGGGCGCCGCCGGCGCAGGGGGGGCCGGGCCGCCCCACCTGGCGGCGTCCCGCGTGTCCCGTTGCTTCCAAAGTCTTCTAGATCCTTCCCACATCTCGATGGTTATCTTTCCCGTGGCGGATAAGTTTCGTGATTATTATGCACTCTAATCCCTCTTTTAAGCTTTTCTGGAATAGTCCCTGGAAAATATAGAATATGCAAAACTTCGTGGAAATTATCGGTTAAAACCCTAGACTAGTGTGTATTCGTGTATCCTTTTGTGTCTAAAGTTCTACTGAAGGTTGACGTTATCCACCATCAACATGTACCTAGCTATTATACAATATAATTCTTCTTTCGTTGCAAAAAAATATAGTGGCGTGACAAGGTTTTTGTACGTCAGAAACACCATCTAATGTAGAAGATTTTGCCGTGCCAATGAATGCAGCATGACAGCGTTTTTTTGTCATGCCAGCCGCACTAGCGTGCCCAAAAGGGTCAGCATAAATTTTATTTGGGAGCGATTACTAAATATTTTGTAAAAAAGGATTGAAAATAGAAAAACACCACTAGGATGCAATAATCCCTCTAACCGAGCATAGGAATACAAGAAGAGCACAACATCACCCCCAACTAGACTAGGCAATCACCATATGATCTCAAACCAGTATAAATCCTTGTGTTTCGTGTGCTATCATTTGATTCTTCTTACATGATTAGTTACTAAGCATTGCTAGAGCTAAATCATACAACACCAAGGTTGAGCAAGGATGACACATATGGTGATGGTGATGGCCATAATGATCAAATACTCAATTCTTAGAAAAGAAGAAAGAAAAAGCCCTATGGGCTCAAGGAAAAGATATAATATAGGTTGTTTATTTTGTTGGTCAAGATGCGTGATCAGGTTTAGGATTGATACTCGTACTATAAAGAGCAACTTAAAGTTTAAAATGGTTATCTAAGTGCCACTAGGTGAACTAACTCCTTGTATTTGCATTAGGAGTAGTGAGTACATGAAAAACCATTCAAAATGTTTGTGAAAATGCTAACTCACATCTTTGAGATACTTTAGAGTTAGCACTTTGAGAGAAAGGGTGAAAGAAATGGAGCACAGGATGCCCAAAGGGGTCATTAGACACTAACCATGGCATCAAACCAAGCTACAGTAGTATTCGACACCCAATCCTAGATAAACACACATAACATTGGCTTTGAGTCACATCAGACATGCATCTTTAGTCTGACAGTTTTTGTTCGATGCACAACAGACAAAATAGGTTCACTGTTCACTAGATAGCACAACTTGTCAGACTTTGGGCTATTTTGTAGGAAGCATCTAACACTATTGTTTAGTCTGATGTGGGACCTCAAACTTGTGTGATGACAAAAATCCTGTTCTAGAGCTCTCTGGTCACGCAGACTCTAAGCGTTATTAGTTTGAGGGCCATTGGACACTAACGCGTTCAACTATAAGCCAAGGAGCGGATCACAAGTAACATTGGGCAGTAAAGGTCATTTCAAATGGCTAGTTCATGAGGTGATGACATGGGGTGCATCAAATAGAGAAGAATAGTTTAGTGCTAACCATAGGACTATCCAATTCCCACGAAAAAGCTACAATTTGGGTAACGATTGGATGGCTCACTTGGGGTTTATAATAAATTGGGGTTGGCCGACTTGTGGCCAGCTCTACTGGCTCCTCAACATTGTGAAACATGAGCATAACTAAACATCTTCCTCTCATGTCCTTGTTGATTGCTTCATCCTAAATGAGACCAGGAGTGATCTAATTGCATTTAGGTTGAGTTGAGGCATCTAGTGGCACTCGTGATCGTGGTGGTTGCCACCATCTAGATGGCTTAGAGGTAGCGAAGGATCATTTGAGTGGCATTGGTGATTATTGCTAGCTTTGATTGATTGATTGTAAGGGGCTCTTGTGCTTATTTCTTGTGGGAGTTTCACAAAAAGCAACTCTATTGGAGTCGTGGCTATTAGAGTGTACTTCTTGAATGGTTTTTATGGCGTCTATTTTGTGGGCTTGGCATGTAAGGCCCATTAGTGGGCAAACTATCAAATTGGGACTTGCCATAATAAGGATTTAGATTACCGGCAAGCAACCGAACCTCTAGGATATATCTTGTGTCATCTCTCTTTCCCAGTGTGGTTTTCTACTACCACTCTTGTTCTTATATTCATACTTGTATTATGTGGTAGTTGCTTGCCAAGCTAGCGTAGTAACTAGTTGTAGTTTCTTTTGTTAGTAGTTTTAGCTAGTTGTAGCTCTCTTGTTAGTGTAGCTTATTTGCTTGAGTGTGATATATAGAATAGAAAACCAAGCTACTAGACTATTGTATGAGGTTTGCATTGGGAGCAAGTAGTTGTTATTAGGGTCACTTCTATACTAATCATCTTGCTCTAGTGCTTGTGCTATTTGTAGAGAAATTTGTATATGTATTCAACTCTGTAGTCGTCTAGATCCTATCACCTTATCTACTCACATGACCGTTGGCGCCCATGTGAACTGCAGCCACAATAACCATCGTTCGCCCTTGTATAAAAACATCCGCCGAATAACCCGCTCATGCTCCATCCTTGATGAGTCTGCCGGCCACCTCGACCTTTGGCGTGATGGTGGCACGCCCTGGCCTCCGCGCGATGAGGATCACCCGCACCACCCTTAGCGGTGCACCCCACTACACTAGCAACCACTCATGTGCCCGCCTCCACCCCGACGCTAGCGTCGGCCCTACGGCCTCGCCACTCCACCCCCGCTCAGGCTCTGACATTGGCAAGGGAAAATTAGGCCATGCCATGTTGGGATCCACCTATGTCACAAGAAGTTAGGGCAAACTACATTTTTTTACTCTTTCCCTCTCTTATTTCGTGGTTTGTTTGGATGTACTCATATCCACCTCAATTCATGCATTGTTGTAGTAGATTGGGATAAAAAATAGTTTAAGTTCCCCCACATTCTAATCCAATAAAGTGAATTGAGGTTAATATGAGTATATCCAAAGCTCTGAGCAGAAAAAAACAGCTTCATGGTGAGATGAATGAATGGATGCATGGGTGCTTGGCAGGAGAATTTTTAGCTTTTCAATTAAGCTACCAATTAATAGTACATTGTGTAAGATGATATAACATAATCCCTCTATTTCAGAAAACATACAATTCTAGCACAAGTAGCATGTTTTAGTGTATAGTTTGACTAATAGATAAAAACTATAAACATTTATAATGTCAAGTAAACACCATTAGATTTATTATAAATATATTTTTATAATAAATTAATTTGAATCTATAAATATAAATACTATTTATTAAAAATTTAATTAAATATAGACTATTTTATCTAACACGCAACTCATACTTGTATGTTTTCTCAAGAGGAGTAAGTTATTATACTACCGTTGCCGTGAAACAAACACGCAAAGGATTGTTACTTGTTTCTTCAAAAAGGCACATAAAAATTGACATTCCTGCCCCTTGTGTACTGCCTCGGTTCAGCCCCCGATTCACCTCCGACTTCCTCGCCAGTCGTGCCTCACCTTCTCTCGCCATCCGCTCCCCACTCCACTTCCATCCGCCACCTCCACTCCACTTCCATCCGCCGCCCCTGCTGCAGTAGGAACGCTCCCCACCCCACACCACGCTGAGCTACTTCGGACCCGGAGCACCGGGTCACATCGTCGCCCCCGTCAAGCAGGTCTGGGTCGCTTCCCTCCGCTTAGCCCTAGATGGGTTGCCGCGCACCCTCGTGATTCGTGGCCGTGGCAGGTTGCGCCGCCCGTCCGTAGGAGCTGGTGGAGCGGGGGCGTGGGGAAGCTTGGCCGCTGGGGAGGAGCAGGGACTAGCGACGAAAAGGCGTCACCTGTAAACCACGGTCAGGGACATTTCAATCCTACTTAGCAGCGGAGACGGCAAAAGTCTAACATAGTGGTAAATTTGGGATCTTTCCATGTCATTTCTTGTTTATTTTAAGGCCTCTAAGATATTAGACAGAATTTCTTTGAAATTAAGATCACTCGGTTAACCTGCCTCACAGATTGAAGCAGCTAGGAGGCCGCCCATGTTGTCTGAATAGGGATGCTCTGTTGGATTTGCAGCAAGAAAACCTTGGAATGAATGTGCATACTACTTAGGGTGCTGTATTAGAGTTTGACAGGATGGGTTCGTTATGCTGCGTCGCGGCACGGCCACATGGGGCTAGCACAGCAAGCCGGGAGTGGTCCTCTATTAACCAGAGTGACCCACCCTGGCGGACTGGTGCTGGCTTTTCTCCACCTCTATCGAGGGGTTGGGAGTACAGGATCAACTCAGAAGGATTGTCTTATGGATCCCATGGCGATAGCGGGATCACTGTGAATTATGGGTCGTCACTATCATCGAATAGTAAAGGGGCTAGTAGGAGCTGGGAGAGGAATGAGCTTCCACAAGATCACCGCTATTCTACATCTGAGGGTGCCATTTCGTATCTCAACAGCCCAGATGTCAGCTTCCAAAACCACCATATTATACTACCGATGCTGCGAGATTCTAGTGTCGATGAATACATGAGAGGTATGTGCCTTGGTGTAGCAAACTTCTCAGTCCTTTTTGATGTTTTAGCTGCTTTTGTAATTTTTATATTTCTTAGATTAAGAATGTTTAAGATTGTTCAAACTCAAGATCTGTACTTTATCTTTGATTTCTGTACTATGCATCAATTTAAATTTCCGTTCATGTGTCACTTAATCTTCTGCTGCTGTTTAATTTAGTATATTTGTTGCCATGGTTCTTGAGGCGTTGCCTAGGTGCTAAGGCGTACCCTAGGTGCCACAGGATGCCACAAGTTTTTAGTTACACCATATCACCAAGGCGTCCAGGCATACCCCCAACGCCACCGGACGCAACAATGCCTCAAAAACCGTGTCTATTGCACTAGATATATAGCATATTGGTGTTAAAATAGTTCTTTTCTTGCTGTTTTAACAGTCATTTTATGGTGAATAGAAGCTACTGTTTTATAAGGGCTACAGATAAACCACCTTTTCTTTTCAGCCCATGGAAATTATTACCACGTGGTTCTATCAAGTACGCCCTTCTTTCCAAATTCCAAGTGTTTGGCTTTTCACATAAATTACCTTTACTTTTTAGCCCAATGAATTATACTACCACATGGTTCTGTCAGGTATTCCCTCCTTTCTAAATTATAAGCTATGTGATGCATAGTAAAATTTATGTATCTAAAAAGCCAAAACGACTTATAAGTTGGAATGGAGGGAGTATCAATCACTGTGGAATTCAGCAAAATTATATTTCATAATAAATTTGCCACAGTCCACGTCCTTTTCACAACACCACAGACTGTACTGCTTTTATTAGGTAATGATCAAGAGAAAATCGTGGAGTTGACAAATTGATGCTGATTTATTGGGACTTGAGTCATTCCGAATTGCATAACTTTAAACCTGTTTCCCCATAGCAAGACCTTCCTGTGTAACAATAGAGACTTGCTGTTAGTTTTATACCTTCATTCCATTATGTGCAACAGGATTGCCATTTGATACCAGTCAGAACTCAGCATAAATGTGAACTCCGGTCTAATGCAATATCCTTGTGTATGATAGTATTAAAATGATCCTCGTATATTTGACTAAAAATCACGCTTCATTTAAATGCAACCATCTTTTAGTTGTTCAATTAGCAATAAAGATTGTTTCAGCAAACAAACTAATAATTTTCTCAACTTATTCTGAGCAATTTTAAATGCAGATGTTCATTATTTGTCTCTTAAATAATTGAGTTTGCAAATCTGGGTATGCTTTAAACACTAGCAGGTAGCAGCCTTCCTGCTGGTTGGGCTGATATGTATTATGTGTGTCATAGTGGAAACAAGGGTCTTAGTGGATTGAGTGACAGAATTAACTACTAAATTGTTTATATGTAGCATGATTTTGTGTATTACTTTTGAGTGATTTTTGAATCTTCAATTATAATGCAAACCTATCCGATTTAGAATTGACTTCCACCATGATCAACTGGCAGATTATTCATGATGACAACGATTGATCTCAAATCAGTTCTGCAGTAGCATTAATTTGTGTTAACCATTGACTAGTGATCATGGTTCATGATTGTTGTAGGTGTTCGATTTTTAATTGAATACACATGAGAGCTGCGAGTCATTTCATTAAAATAGATAGATGTAGACGCTATTTTGATATATTCCAAGTTATTTTAAGATGATTTGGACCCTTGAATAAATGATTGGTCTGCTAGGTTGATTTGGCCATTTTACAGGTTCTCACTAATGCTCTAGCATATTTTTTTAACTAATACTCCCTCTAGTCATAAATAAATTATGTTTTTGGGTTGTCTGAAGTCAACCATTCTAAATTTTTATTACAAATTACATTTTACATGTGGGAGTTTGGGTATTTGAAAATGATGTGATACTTTTGTTAGCGTTACAAATATATTATAGCAAAAAAAAAGTTATCTTTTGGACACGTGTAGATGTCCAAAATGCCACTTGTTTGTAACTTGAGGCAGTACGTCGTATTGATTTGGGGTTTCAGAATTTGGTAATGCAAATGTGGACTGTAAATGTTGTTTGCAAAATTTTTATGCTATAGCTCGGATCATATATTTCCAGAATTAGGTTGTGTTTGGTAGAGATCCAGATTCTTGTAGAAACATTTCGGTTCCAGATTCTTGGGAAACGTTTCAAATGAGGAATCAGAATCACTTAGTGAAACTTTTTTATGGGCATAGAACAACTTAAATAGAAACTATGTAAATTTATTATACTTTATGATAATTAACAGGAAACAAATACAACTGCTAGTGAGGCAAGAGATGTACATGACTATCACAAATCAGTGTGAAACTACCTTTTCCCTGTTCCTAGAGTTTCTGAAGTAAAGGAGAATCGTTTTGCTCATGAATCGTATTCCCCATTCCTAGAGAATCGTTTTCGTTTTGACCAGTTACATTATCCATACATTAGAAACACATGCACCTAAAATATTTTGAGAAGTGTTTCAACTGGCATTTAAGATGCATTGGGTCTTGCATGCTTAATTGATTAGACTGATCCAGCATTGGAATGTGATCACTGGTTAGTTGCGTTATCTACATATTAGAAACATATGCACCGTAAAATATTTTGAAAGCATGCTAAGTCAATCCAGTGTGTCTGAGCTCTAATTAGTTAGTGTTAGGTGACTGAACATTGCCCCTGAAATGAGTGTTCCTAGTGGTGGGAGATCAAAATTATAAATCTTCCATGAGCTCTATAAAACTCTAGGTATGGTTCCTGTAGTAGATACTGCACATGACTTGTGACAGGGGAATATTGAGGGAAAGCCTTAACTTGGTGGAGAGAGTGGTTTTACTGCTTTTCTTAATGCTGTGGCAAGGATAAAAAATCTTCCCACAAATAATACCAGTTTCTTATGATATATGAACATTATTGAATATTTCCTGTTGAAAGAACACTATTCCCTACTTTAATGGCTGTTAGGATGCGAACATAAATGACAAAACAACACATTTATTAGAATTTAATTAAACTGCCATAGCATCTCGTAGCTGTAGGTGGGTAAGTTATGTGTCACTTTTATCTAGTTAGAAGCTTGATTGGTGTGTGACACGTTGTGTACATTGTAGCCAAAGGTCTGTGGTGAGGAATCAGAGGCCCATAGTGTGGCAAGTGGTGGCTACAGCAGAAAGGGAAAAAGAGGGGGGCAGAAGGGGTGGGGCTGATACCTCCATTTCTTTTTGGACTCCTAAGACGAGTAGGAACACAGTCCTTATAGATTGGACCTCCGATTCTTATCTCAACCTAACCAGATTAGGTTCCCCACTGTTTCAAAACCTAAGATTCCTAGGAATAAGCAGTAGTGGGTCTGGTGGAGACCGATACTACTGAGAAGGGGTGCCACTGGCCTGGAATGAAAACGGTTGGTAACATATCCTCTACATGGTAAAGGTTGCTCGTCAGTTGGAATTTTTCCATGTTCCTCAATTTATTAACTATTCAGCTGTAACTACAATATGGTACTGAAGGAAATTAAATTATCCAAATTTTATATACGTATCTCTCTGATTGACATGCTCTTGCTTTCTTCCCTGAACCATTAAAGCTGTCTCGACTCTCAATAATCCTTTTTTTAGGCTTCCTCTGCCAACATGGTACCAGTGGAAAGTTACAAATAAGTTAGCAAAATCTATTCTTTAAGAATGTGGCGTTATTTGAATGATGTGACATGTTGAGATTTCAGTCATTAGTGGTCAGCATGGGTACAAGGTAGCACATTTGGTACTCTGTTTAAATTATCTCCATCTATCCTCAAAGCATCTTGTGTTCTGTAATATTCTTTATCATCTGTGCTTTTACCGCGTGGTTAAAGTCCTCTGCATCATCATTTGTATGTCCTTTTCTATTAGATGAGCATTTATAACATTTTTTAATTGCATAAAACAGTGACTGTCTGTCACTTTGTCATCACCTTAATTTGTGTGTGCATAGCTCTGGGTGGGTGCGCACAACCTTTTCCGAAGAATTTACAATGAGTTCAGTTATGTTAATTGGGCATTTGTTTATATGTATAGGCATGTCCGTGCAAATTTTGTTCAATTGTATTGATTGGAACTTTTTTGCAGTTTCAGTTGCTGAGCCTATTGGTGCTTTATTACTGTCAGAGGTATGCAATACGCTAGGTGTGCTTATTATAGGAATATTCATTTCTTGCTTGAGGCTTCAGGGGACTGAATTTTATCCTCTTGGTGTAGGGAATGTCCGGACAGCAGAATAGTGGTGGTTCCACGTCCTCTCGCTCTGATGGAAGTGAATATGATATTGTACCTAAATCATACTCATCAACACCCCGCAACTTCCCGAGTCGTCGATCATTCCTCTCAAAGCCAATCCACCCTGTTTCATTTCCAGAACATGCGCTAGAAGCACAAGAAACTCAAAGTCCTGTTGCCAGCTTAAGCTCCAACAATCCTCTGTGCTCAGAGTTCAAGGGAACAGGAGAGCTTCACTTTCCAGGTCCCATGGACTATGGTAGTGGTAGTCATGGGGAGTCAGGAAAGTGGAGTGCTGCAAGTAGCATGGATCTTACTGATTTATCAGCACGACCTGAAGCTGAACAAGCTGGACCACTACGTCCTAGTAATGCAATGCAGAAAACAAGGTGTGACCTCTGTGAGAGGCTTCTGACAAAGAGATCACCTTGGGGTTCTCGTAGAATTGTACGCACTGGAGATTTGCCAATTGCTGGTGTTCTCCCATGCTCCCATGTCTACCACGCTGAGTGTTTAGAGCGAACAACTCCCAAGGGGCAGAAGCATGACCCTCCTTGCCCTGTGTGCGACAAGCTGGCGGGTAAAGATACCGAGCAGTGGTCAATTTGCAGGTTGAAAAACGGATTCCCAAGATTACGTTCATTAGGAGAAGGGCCTTCTCGAGTTTGGAGCTGTGCTCATGCTGGAGACTGTGTTGCTGGGGCTGTCCAGATACCAAGATCAAATAGCATTGCGCTATTGACTCGAAGTGGTCACAAGAAGCATGCTTCTTTGAAGGGAGAGCCCAGCAAAGATTGGGCTGAAACATCAAAGAGTGCCTGCTTGTAACTTCCCAATGCACTCAGTAGGTTGTATTCATGACCTCGCATTGTTATAGTTGCAAGGTTATGTATGCTTGTCGTCCAGCTAGGAAATGACATAGATATGCCTGTGTAGCTGACTAAATTTATCTCCTATCAGTTATCAGGGTTGCCACTTGAGCATGGCCTTAGGTCTCTACTGCTTTTATTTTTTATGGGCTGAATCTGTTCCTGATGAAGTTGTATGTGATGGAAATCGCAGATAAACTGATCTCTGTAACTGCTCATCCACTTCTATGAAACTACCGAAATTACCCCTACAGCCTATGGCCCTACTTTTGTAATTTGTATGGTTGTAACGTTGTTGATGTTGAGACGAGATTTGGTATGATCTGTAAACTAAAAAGCAAACTGGATCAGGCTAAGCAATTTTTCAGGTGCTCCTGAAACCGTTCGCAGAAGGTGATGATGTCGTAGCTTTGGTTGGCTCTGAATGGAAGCTGCATCTGGATAGTTCAGTATTTTGCTGCATGTTCGCCTGCCCAATTTAGGAGCGCATGCAGGACGCGTCTGAGCAGCCGCTTCTCCCGCCACTTCTCCAGGATCTCCAACCAGCCGCTTCAGACAGACCGAGAGCCCCTCCATTTAACACGCTGTTGCTTCTGTGATACTGTGCTTCCTGCGTCCCCATCCTCGTGATCACCCCAGATCAAATCCTATTGACATTTGGTAAATGTCAGAAACTCTACAAATGCATTTTTTGTCACTGATATTATATAGACCCAGAATTTTTTATTGGATTTTTGCTTAGTACTACAGCAGATGAGTTATTGAAGCATTCCTTTATATTGCTCGTTCCATGCAAGGAGATCCATTGTGATATATTTATCTCTAGTTGTAGGAGAATGGCTGAAGAGAAGGGCCATCCACGGCTGAATGAGCGGATCATGTCATCCCTCTCAAAACGGTCAGTTGCTGCGCATTCCTGGCATGACCTTGAGATAGGTAAGTACATCTTTTGCAGCAGTAAGATTCTGAAGGTTCTTACAAGCTGATGCTTCATAATCCAAATACCAGGACCTGGAGCCCCTGCTGTTTTCAATTGTGTAAGCATCATGCCCTATCGTTCATCCTGGGTAGTGAAGTAGAGGAAGCCATTAGTTTCAGATGCATCAGACCTCCAGAAGTCAAAACCTTCCATGCTTGCAGGTTGTTGAGATCACAAAGGGCAGTAAAGTGAAGTATGAACTAGACAAGAAGACTGGATTGATCAAGGTATAAATTATCTGTTCAAATTTAAGCTTACGGAAAGATAAAAAAATCACCACTGTCTTTCTGAAGCCACTGAAAATTTGACAATATGCTTCCCTAGGTTGACAGGGTGCTATACTCATCAGTGGTCTACCCACACAACTATGGTTTCATTCCACGAACATTGTGTGAAGATGGAGATCCAATGGATGTGCTGGTGTTGATGCAGGTCAGCATGTCTTACAACTATTTGTTTCATCCAACCCACTTATGGTATTAGTTATATAGGTTATGTCTTCAGCTTCGGAGGTCATTCACTGACTGGCTTACAAACCAAATAGGAACCGGTGATACCTGGCTGTTTTCTTCGGGCGAGAGCCATCGGCCTTATGCCCATGATTGATCAGGCATGATGCATTTATGGACATTTCATTAAAACTTCTGCATATCGTATTATGTTGGATTGATGGCACATCTGTTTCTGCAACAATTAGGGTGAGAAAGATGATAAGATAATTGCAGTTTGTGTTGATGATCCTGAATACCGTCACTTAACCGATCTCAAGGAGCTTTCTCCACATCGCCTTAATGAAATTCGCCGCTTCTTTGAAGACTGTACGTTCCATTTCTTTTCCAAATCCGTCTATTTTTCTATAATCGTAGCACTACAGTTGCTCCAGAAACGCTGGTATTTATTTCAATGTATTTGTAGACAAGAAGAACGAGAACAAGGAAGTTGCTGTGAATGATTTCTTGCCACCAACTACTTCCCTGGAGGCCATTCAGCACTCGATGTGAGTCTGTTTTTTCAGTCAGAAACTGGTGTGCAATGCATCTGAAACTGAAAGCATGCCTTAACGTGATCGTGAGATGTGAAATCTTTGATCATCTGAATTCTCTTTCTTTCTACTCACTCCATCCCAAGAATAGACATCTCGCTTCCCAAGGAGTCAAGCAATCTCAATTGTACCAAATATATATAAAAAGTACTAATATTTATAATACATAGCAAGCATGATCACTAGATTAACCATGAAAAAGTATCAGCATTTGTATCTTCATGAACGTTTTCATGAACATTTATTATAAACGTTCATGAAGATACAAATGCTGATACTTTTTCCACAAACATAGTTAAATTTAGGATCGTTTGACTTCTTGGGAATCGGTTTCTTCTTTTTGAGATGGAGGGAGTACTTTGACAAATCTGTTCACCTTCGCTGAAACATTAGCTTCCTTTATTGTCTGAATCTCACATTATATGTTAGAATTATCTTTTTTTCTCTCTGTTTTTTTTTGCTGTGCCAGGGACAATTATGCTGAGTAATCTGTTTTTTTTTTCGCTGTGCCAGGGACTTATATGCTGAATACATCCTGCATGGCTTGAGGCGCTAGATCTGGTTTCCAGATGGAACAGTCCCTCTCCTGGTCTTGGGGAAAAATAAGCAATAACCGATCAGCCTCCTGGCCTTTGTTTCAGGAGCCGTTTTGCAGTATATATGATAACTAAATCAAGGGATAATGTGATTCTTCTGCAAGTTATTATTACATATAATACGCTAACCATGAGATATTGTCTACTTCTGTACATTTGTGGAATATTTGAATCAACTATTGGAATCTCTTCTTGCTTTCTGTCAACCTCAAGTGTGCCTTCCTCAGCTGTGCTCTTGTCATGACCATGATACGTGGTCGTTATATTAATCTGAACACTTCAAATCTACTGGCCCTGTTTGATTGATGTAGTTTGCTACGTCTAGCTTTGAGCAAATTATGGTTGACATAGAAAATGTGGCGAGTAAAATCAAATTCACAGTTATGGCGAAGTTTGGTATGAAAATAAGTTTATGACATGTGCTAACATGGTGTTGTGCTAAAAAAAATATGGTGCGACATAGCTACAGCAGCGAACCAAATATCTGCCACAAAAATAGTGTGATGATGAACTTGTGGTGACAAGTTGTGGTTATGAACCAAACAAATTTTAAAAATTAGTGACCCATCTTGGTGAAAGGATTTAGTCAATGCTAGGGGGTATTGACTAGGCTTTAAAAAAATTCTTATGCAAAATATATGTAATTAAAACACATAGTCAGTGAAATCTGGCCAAACCGGTTTTTCGAACCAGCTAGGTTGTTTTTTTCTACCTTACCACAGAAGCTTGCACATTGAATCATACTAGTTACCAAAACCAGCTAGGCTGGTTTATCTAGAAATCCTGTAGAAAATATGGTCATCCCTCCTTCTTCAGTCCGCATTGCTTGATGGTGGTTTTGAGTGGTTTGTAACTTGTTCAAAAACAAGCACAACCGAGTAGCCACAAGTGGAGGCTCACTATATATGAAAAATATATAATGTGTGAATATGAAAGTGAGGCAAACGAAAACAAGAAGATGCAACGATACATTTCCTGGAGTCCAGATCCCCATTTAGATCCTATGTCTCCTTTGTGGAAGCCATGAGCCCTCTCTGTGGTCAGGCTCTAGCTAGGTTTCTTTCAGTCACTTTCACATACTCTACTAGATGGTCTTTTCCCTTTCGGGGGGTAAGATCGAAAATCGACACTTTACACCTTGGGTGCTCATCGGTGATGCCTAGCTATATTTAGGAGCAAAGTTCCAAGACTAATAAATGTTTTACAACAAAACTTGACATAGCCACGAAGTGCTCAAGGCTTGCTCAACTCTCTATTACTCTCACACAAGCTCACAAGGTTAAAATCCTGCTCTCCAATTCAATGGATGTGGCAAGTCCCACAAAGGCTGAATTTGGAGCTCTTTCTAGCTAGGCTTAGCTGGTGTGTATAGATGTGAAAAAGATTCAACAACAAAACAAGGGCCATGACAGTGGGTATAAATAGCCCTCCCACAAAAACTAGCCATTGCACTCTATCTGGGAAAAACTACCTGGCCAGATTCTAAAATCAGCTTAATTAGTTGGTTTTTTTTTAAACCAGCTAGTCGTTGCTCTATCAATCTTCAAAACTGACCTAGTCAATTTAGGAAACTGTTGTAGCCAGATTTCCCTATTAGCACACAAAAATGCTCTCTCAACTATGCTAATCACTCATATTACTCACATGGATTGTTTTGAGAACGTCTAAGGCACGTCTAGCACTTATTGTTGCATCATCTTAATAGTACGACGTATCTATACTTAAAATTTAATCATATATAATAAAACTACTTGAGTTTCTCTTCCCTCAAACTTCGTCGTTGCTTCAATCTTCGTCATTTGAGAGCAACCGACACTTCCATGTCTTTGAGCTGAACTAACTTGAGCTATGACTTTGGATATCTCCGATCATTTGATCAAGATATTACAACTTTTCATTCAAGTCATCTTTTCATATAATTCAGTAATATAATGATTTGATCCTCCACATCAACATAACTTGCATGGCTTGACTAGTACCTCAACTCAATACAAGTACCTCCACATCAACACACGAGGAATTGCCTAAAAACATCAAACGACACATGCATGAATCATGTATTGAATATTTATCTTCTAAGTAATGTCAAATGGAATATTTTTAACTACAAAGTTTTAGATCTCTTTGAGAACTATAAATTTAATATAGGGTGTGCCTCATTCGAGATCATTTATAAAATCAAAAATTTTATAGTTGAACATAAACCATGTAAGGGTATGCTTGGGGAGAATTTAGCTTTGTCTAAAACCAAACCATCTTCAATTTGATGAAATTTATAAAAAAAGGAATACTGATGATATTGAATAGAAATATTAAACTGATTATGCTGATACTATTTTCTATAAATCTATTAATTTAGTTAAGCTTAAGATAATATGACTTAGGATAAAACTAGAATGGTATTATATTTGGGGGTCGAGGGAGTGGTCTTTATTTATGAGGTTAGAAAAACATTATTTATTGTATTAAAAGAACATGCTATTTAAATATAAAGTTTATGGAGCTATATAAATAGGAGTGGAGCAGTCTCAAACATCCCCTTGCACCCTATAAACACATCCACATCTGATTATTAGGGATCCAAGAAACTACCCCTACACCTATGAGATATCTATAAAACTGCCTAACACGTAAGATTATTTGGTGTAATTCTTATATAGAATTGAGATGTAAAAAAATTTGGGTATTAGAAAAAATGTTCCAATTGTTATATTATACCATTATAAAAGCGGAGGGGGTATGCTCAGCAGCTATAGGGCCAATATATTCCACTATTTAGTATAACAATATTGTAGCGGCAATTGGTGTGACCAGCTACAGCCCACCATTTACAATACTGGATCGACCTGATTCTTACAATACCTCTAATTTGGATGTAGAAATTCTGCTATTAAAAGTTGGATATACTTCAAACCAATATGGTATGAGTCGTAGCTATCTTCTGATGTACTCCCTTCATTGGAAAATAAGCACATTCGAAATCAACATTTTGTTATCTAAATCAGTATATTATAAAATATTTGACATAATATTTATCTAGTAGTTATGAATATTGATATTTTTATAAGTTTGATGAAATTTAAAACTAGTTAGTAGAATTAGTAGATGTATATTTATTCTAAATCGTATACATATTTCGTTTTCAATAATATTGTATCAATTTTACTTTTTAAAAAAATATAAAAAAAATAAAAGTGATTTAGCCTCCTATCCATCGTTTCTAACCGTTTTCGTGAGATCCGTGAAAAACTCGGCCCTTCCGATGCCCGGACTGCAAAAGCACCGGTCCCTCCTAGTCCAACCGACGACCACATGAATTGGACCAAAGAAAAGAGCGGCCGGAAAGGACCCGCGCGTGGGCGTGGCGCCTGGCGGAGGAAACCTATGAGCCGAATGGCAGTCAGCGCCGCGACTTTTCCGCTTTCCTTGCACCACCCCGTCAAATTTCGGCCTCGCCCCCAACCTATCCCTCCTCCTCGTTGTTCTTGACGCTTTGCGAAAGAACGGAAAAAAAACAAGAGAGAAAGTCTGCGTTTTTATCCCTCGTTGTTCCAGGAATAAACAAAATTCATAGGTTTCCGAGAAACCAGGACGGAGACATCGAGGAGGAGGCGGCGGAGCGAACAACAAACAAGCCCCCCTCGGTCCCGTCTCCTCTGTCCATCGATCACCTCGTTCGTGTGCTTGCAGCCAGGCGTCTCCGGCGAATCTGGTTTGAGGGGCGGAGAGAGGTAGGATTCCTGATCAGTTTACCCGTTCTGTCCGGTTCGATTTGCTGATGCGGCCGGCAGGTTTGGTCGTTCGTGGGTGCGATTGTTGTGATTGAATGACGCTGATTCTAGAATTTCGTTTTTTTTGGTTGACTGTTCAAGTGGGAAGGGGATGGATTCTTTTTTTTTTTCCATGCCTTTCCTGCTTTCCATCCTGCAAAAGAGAAGTGGCTTTGGTCTGTCATATCATGATTTTTTTCCCTCTTCGTTATTATATAATACTTCAGTTTGTGCACATGGAAAATTGTAGGAACTCCAGTCACCAATATTGTTGGATGCTCGTATCATTCGCCTTTAACAATACAAGCTGACTTTGTTCTACGTAGTGTAGGATAGTAGGACTAGGAATACCCCTGTCTCGTCATTCTGCTATTTTTTCTGAATTTTTTTTCTAATTCATTTACATCAACTCGACGCTGGCCCTGCGAGGAGCCTTGTTAATAATTATGCTTTTTCCATAATCTCAGTCTGATACTGATAGCTAGCTGGAACCTGTCCCACAGGATATTTGCATGCTGAGCAATCTAAACAATGGCACTAGCGCCAGTGGACTACGCCAGTTCGATTTGTTCAGGCCAGAAGCACCTGGGCCGTTTCGAGTACCTACCAGCAGTAGATTGCGATGGGTGGGATATGACAGGAAATCAAGGACAGATCAGTTGGTTGCTAGAGCCATATCCGTGGATCGACCACAACTAGACTTCTCAAATCCAGACTGGAAGAAGCAGTTTCAAGAGGATTTCGATAAGCGCTTCAGCTTGCCACACTTGAAAGATGTAATTGATGTGGAACCGAGGCCAACTACTTTTT
This sequence comes from Chrysopogon serrulatus, assembly GCA_015844335.1. Taxonomy (NCBI): domain Eukaryota; kingdom Viridiplantae; phylum Streptophyta; class Magnoliopsida; order Poales; family Poaceae; genus Chrysopogon; species Chrysopogon serrulatus. The sequence continues at coordinate 8,905 of JADLZL010006311.1, read as the reverse complement.
CCCTCAAGAGCAGGTGACATATTTCACCTCCTTTTCTTTATGTTTGATTGGTCCCATATTAATCCTAGTTTACTATTGTTACTCTGTCTACAACAGGGCCCCTCTTGAGAATGTGAATGGTACCATGCAAGAGTCATGGAACGGCTATGTGAATGATGATGACAGAGCACTTCTGAAGGTTTGTATTTAGCATTGAGTTATATATATCTACCGAGGCATGCTTTGAGCCCACAAGAAAATACTTTTAATATTGAGTTATATATAGCACGGCATTCTTTATATAATTATTTCACTTGGGAGATATATATGGTGAATATATATTTATGACTAATGATTTTCTTGCCATGTAGGACCAATCTTGCTATTCAATTGCATGCTTGTGAAACTGCTTAATGTGAACTGCTTCTGAATAGAAAAGGACCATTTTCTGTTTCTAGCAAATAGTCAAGTGTGCAAGCTCACTTGTCTAGTCAGGAAAACAACAGTAGATGGATTAAAAGTTACCCTTACTGCGAACAGTGTGGGGGAAAAAAATAAGTTACCCTTACAAACTTATTGCTTCTTCAGGTTATTAAGTTTGCCTCACCAACTTCTGCTGGAGCTGACTGCATTGACCCTGATTGTAGCTGGGTTGAACAATGGTGGTGCCACAACATGAATTCACATTTTGTAGTGTAGAAATCATTTTTATTTCTTAACCTAATAACTTGTTATCATTTCCAGGGTGCACCGTGCTGGTCCACGTAAACAAATATATTTTGAGCCTCAATATGTGAAGGCTGGGATTGTATCGTGTGGTGGGCTCTGCCCTGGTCTCAATGATGTGATTCGGCAGGTAGGTTAGAATCGGTGTGGACCTTGTATTGTATACAACCAAAATTTCTTAAAATTGCATTATAGAGAACAACATTCTAATCATTGAATTTGATCAATTTTTTTGCTCTTGTAGATTGTGCTTACACTTGAAAAATATGGGGTGAAAAACATTGTTGGGATACAGCATGGGTTCCGTGGATTTTTTGAGGATCACTTATCAGAAGTGCCGGTGAAATTCTTTTCTACATTATAATCTGGAAACATTGATAGACCTGTTGAAGGGAACTTACTCTTTTCCTGAAGGGAACTTACTCTTTTCCTTCATTCAGCTTTCTAGGCATGTAGTCCAAAATATCAATCTTGCTGGTGGTAGCTTTTTTTAGAGTCTCTCGTGGTGGTGCAAACATTCCAGACATTGTTGACAGCATTCAGGCAAGTATATGTCCTATTACTTTGCAAAATATGTCTGCAATAATTAGTAACTGAAAGACTCTTAATTTTGACATGCCATATTCAGGCCAGGAGGCTTGATATGCTCTTTGTACTAGGTGGAAATGGAACACATGCTGGAGCTAATGCTATTCATGATGAGGTATATTGAATCAAATGTTCATTGTAATGAATAGGTAGCTTATCTGAATTCCTCTCATATAGCATTAAAAGTTTGTCGTTCCAGATAAATAAAGCATGAGTAAGGGGCTCATGTACTTCCATGACTACTTATGTGACAAAATTCTTAATGCAGTGCCGCAAGAGAAAACTGAAGGTTTCGATTGTATGTGTGCCCAAAACTATTGACAATGACATATTACTGATGGACAAGACCTTTGGATTTGATACTGCAGTGGAAGCTGCACAAAGAGCTATCAACTCTGCATATATTGAGGTGATTCCTTCAGCAACATCTTGGTCTATCAAGCATATATAAATCTTATGCATTGTATGCACAGAGTGCCTGTGGTTAACATTTCAATGAACTTAGGCACATTCTGCATTTCATGGCATTGGACTGGTCAAGCTGATGGGAAGAAGCAGCGGTTTCATCACAATGCATGCCTCCCTGTCAAGTGGTCAAGTAGATATATGTCTGATACCTGAGGTATGAAGAGCTCATTTGGTTGAGTCTATGACAGGTGGGCCAAGTGACTAAGGCCCTGGTCTAAAAATTAGCGCATCTTGTGATAATAGGCTTAATATGGGCTAATAAGGGCTAATGGGTTCTAACCACCAATTAGCCCTCATTAACTCTTACTCCCTCTGTCTTAGGATATAAGGCACGCACATATTTTAAAATTCAAACTTTGTTATCTTTGACCAATAATTAATCTAATAATATAAAACTATTTTATACACAACAGTGGTAACATTAGATTTGTGTTTGCAAATACTTTTTAAGGATATTTTTGTTATTGCCATACATTATATATAATAGTATAAATTAACGGTTAAAGTATGATCTTGAAGACCGCACTAAGTCAAATTGTGGCTTATATCTTGAGACAGAGGGAGAATTAAGTAAAAATTAGCCCAGTTTTAGCTCTCTTATTTGGCATCCGAAAATAAGGGCTAACTGTTAGCTGTTAGTTCCCTGGATCCACACAGGCCCTAAGAACTTAGGCTGATTAAGTTGTCGCGGCTACCAAACACTGGCAAAGAAAACTGTGACTGCTTAAGCTTTAGTTGTGGCAACCTTAGGCTGCAATCTGAACATACTTGAACTGTTCTATACTCGAACTATTCTATTGTTTATGCATCCCTATGTGCCACACTGATTAATCTAAAACCAAAATGAAGGTACCATTCACTCTTGATGGACCAAATGGAGTTCTTCGACATCTCGAGCACTTGATAGAGACCAAGGGATTTGCTCTGGTTTGTGTTGCTGAAGGAGCAGGACAGGTTAAGATCTTGTTGCATTGAAGGATAATCGTGTTACCTCTAGCACCAGTTTGGTTGTTTTTTATCTTGTTATTACTGTTTCTGCTTGTGTATAATATGACAAATCCAGTTTAAGTAATATTCCTTTGAGTCTTTTCTAATGTTCGGTTATACAAATTGTTCAAGAAGTAATGTTATTTTTTGAGGGAATGTTCAAGAAGTAATGTTGTGATGCATTTTCAGGAATATTTTCAAAAGTCAAATGCAACTGATGCATCAGGCAACATGGTTCTTAGTGACATTGGTGTGCACCTTCAGCAGAAGGTTAGTCTATTTTTATCTTCAGCCAATGTAATGGGCATGAGGCACTGGGTGGAATGTCTTTACCCGTGTTAGATTTACGTTGGATGAACCTTATTTAACTTTAGTCATGCCATACCACAGATCAAGTCCCATTTCAAGGATATAGGAGTACATTCTGATGTCAAGTATATTGATCCCACATACATGCTCCGCGCTGTGCGTGCCAATGCATCTGATGCCATCCTGTGCACTGTGCTTGGTCAGAATGCTGTAAGACATCATTTCTCCTTGCTGCCTCTCTGCCTCATGACTAAAATCCTGCATTTTTCGTGCCTAACCATTTGCCGTTCTCTGAAGGTTCACGGTGCCTTTGCGGGTTTTAGCGGCATCACAACCGGGGTGTGTAACACACACAACATGTACTTGCCGATACCAGAAGTCATCAAATCCACAAGGTTTGTCGATCCAAATAGTCGGATGTGGCACCGTTGCCTGACCTCAACTGGGCAGCCGGACTTCCATTGAACAATTATTAACGAAGCTTGTAGTAGCATGTGATTATAAAAGGTACGGTGGTGTATAGCGAAAAGGGATTTAGTTATTTTGTCAGTATGGTTAAATAATCATCTGATGGATTTTTTTTCATACCCATCTGGAAAAGAGTAACATCTTATACCCTGTACTATGACCTTGAGATGCAAGATGGATACAATAGCATCTCTCTAACCACAGTTATTCATTTGCAAGGGAACGGTGCTCAGTTCCCTGTTTTTTTTTTTTTTCTTTTAATGCATGATGACAGAACTGGACTAAATTTGAAGAGCACTGCCTTGTGCATTTTGTTTCGAGCATCAAGTCATTGTCTTCTGAAATCAACTGGAGTGTCCTCGGATTGCCCATCAATTGCTTATGAAATTGAATGCAATATCATAATGCCGTTGAACCATTTGATGATACATCACAAGTTGGGTGGGTAAGAAACCCACAAGGCCACAAATGCATGAAAAAGCGTCAAATAAAGATGAATAAACCACAGCACCAGGAAAAGCTCGACCAATGACGACACCAAGCAACTCCAGTTTTTATTTTGATTTTTGGGTGCAAACATCAAGCCAGTGCGTTGGCAACGCAATGTCACAGGCTCACAACATCTGCATTGCAACTTGCAACATGCAGAGGCGAACTCGATGGCGGTCAGCGGGCATGGAGAGGTGTGGACGTGAGAAATAAGCTTTGGGAGGCAGCCTCCCCACCTCCTTACTCATAGTTCGTTTCCAGAAGCCCATATTAAAAGGCCCATAAATAGCAAAAGCTACAAATAAACAGTTCCAAACAGGGGAACGTTGTTTGTTTTACGACCCAATCAAGCAGTATTTTAAAGAAAAAGGTCCAAATTACTCCCTTCAAGTTTGACATATGTCTAGATAACCTTCTAAACTAATATTTCGTTCAATTAAGTCACTCCAACTATTTTAGTTGGTCCAATTTAAACCTAAACAAGATTTTTTATTTTTTGTTTCTCTATGTACAAATTGTGTTTTCAAATTTAGTGAGGCGATATAAACCATCATATGTTGTGTTAGAAAAAAAAATATGAATTTTCTATCATTATATTCTAACGATATTGTATCTCTATTAAATTCCCTAAGCTATAAACATAATGCAAGAAAAAAATAGATTTTTTTCTAATATAACTCATAATGTCCTCTATCACCTTACAAAAATTATTATTCAAACTCAACTTACACGTGAAGAAACAAAAATAATCCTAGTAAGGGGTCAACTAGATCAACTCAAATAGTTAGGGGAGTAAATTGAACTAAATATTAGTTTAGAAGGTTATCTAGACCTATTAATGTCAAACGTGTGGAGAGCATTTTGGATTTTTGTCTAATTTAAATGCTATGTTGTAGGAAAAATGGTTCTAGGCCCATTTAGAGTATCTCCGAGAGTCTTTTATAAATCTCACTCTCTAAATCATCATTTAGAGAGCCATTTACATAAAAGTCATTTTCTATATTTTTTCACCCTCCAACAATTTTTCTACATCATGTGTACACTCTAGAGTCTAGAGATTTAGGGACGGTTAAATCCGGTTTTTTTTTCAGAGGCGGTTTCCAAAACCGATAGAACACATAGCAGTTTCTCGCACCACACTTCCTAGTTTTGGTTAGCAAGAAATTCGGAATAGAAGATGGTTATATTTGGGGAGGGCATTTTTTCACCAAAATCTCTATTCCTAGTAATTAGAAATGATATAGTCTATTGGAGTTAATTAAAAAAGTTGTCATTCTACTAAATTTAAGTCATGATGTATCACTTCATCTAGAATTTATTCCTCAAACCAAATACTCCTTTGTTAAGCAATCATGATGTAAATCACTTCATCTAGAATGAATTTTTGATTCCTCAAACCAAATAACCAAATCCAAATCTGCTGTTCACCTCCATCTAAACAAGGCCGTCTGCTGTTCAGATGCTGCAGCTGCAGACCTTTCATCTAGCATGATCCGTACATCAACCTTTTCCTGGGATCAGATGACCTGCAACACATACTCACTTCCTGAACCCAACACCCTATATGATTTCCATGCCCATCAAACTTTCTTAAATTCGACTAATTTTTTTAAAAAATATTAACAGTTTGTTTATTAAAAGAAGTTACATGAAAATATATATTAAAATAAGTTATATAAAAATAGATTCAATCTATCAAATGATACTATAAATATTAATATTTTTTGTATATATTCAGTCAAAGCTTCGGCAAGCGAGAACAACACTTAACAGAGGGATTACATACTGCAATCCATTCTTCAGACTCGCTGACTCTAGTTCAGATCTCTTTCTTGTAACCAGGGCAATCTCTTTGTTTTTTCAACATGGAAACACCTATGCTCATTAGTCTACCAAAGAACTTGTTGCTTCTACGGCAAAGCCACCTGTATCCCCTCTAGATAGAAATACAAAATTGATAGATGCATATAATAAATAAAGAAGTGAAAAGGAAGAAGATGGACAATCAATATATCATCTCAAGTGCAGACAATTTTCTACAACCAAAACACGTCACACACCTTCAGAACCAATCCTTTTCAGATCACATTGCACTAAAAGTTGCGAGCCATCACCTTTAACTAGGAAAAAAAACACAGCAGAACCATGGGCATTTCTTCCATGTGATCCGTCCTTCCTCTCTCCCTCTCCCTATCGCTCGCATGAGTGACAAGATTATAGAACCAGAGGAGGATTACACATTATGCAAACTTTACAGTACAGAAGAAACCTAACAGCTATGTGCACAGGAGTTATGTGCTGTGACACTGCAGGAGGTTTTGGAATTCTTCATGCTCTGATACAGCATTGGAAATAGCTCAGGAACTTCTTCCTTCCCTGCATCAACAGCAATAGATGGGAGTTATTTGCCAGCCTTTGGTAGCATCAATCGATTACGTGCTACATGGGAGAATGGTGGAAACATCGCTACAGTTGGTCAATCATAAGCAATGGAACACATGATGGTAACCCAAGGGAAAGTTCGGCATGCAAGACTTTGAAATGTCGTGCTGAAGAATCTGAAAAATATATGTGGTCCTCATGGGTACGTGGAATATGTCAAACTATGAGTCACTAATATCAGTGTACAACACACACTTTAACTTCTGAAAGAGTAACGAGCCAAACTACTTTTCTAAAGGGGCCAACTAAACCACGCCTGAGTTTCTTTTGTTTTAAAAAAAGGAGCATCTATAGCCACCTGCACTAATCACACCCTTTGGCAATTCGATCCCCAAAAGCTGCTGATAGCCTTATTAATTCAGATCATTTTACTACGCTGCATCACTGACATCTACTGGTAAGGTTAGCTAAAATTGGACTGATAAAAGGTGCACCCATGGGAGGTTGTCTAGCATCCATGTAAACCCACACATCAATACATTTTATGAATTTCAGAGGAAAAAAAAGAACTAAAATGTTCAAAAAGTTACCAAATGCAATTAACTGGCAATTGGATGCAGACGACACCGACGACATCATGCTGAAGCTACAAAAACCTAACACTGATGGATGATGTTGCTGTACGAAGTACAAACATAAAACTGATTTATTTATTTTGCCAGATAACCTTCTCCCCACTACAAACGGACAGCGACATGGCCCCATAGATCAGTACAGCTAACGATTTAGACAAATGCAGATTTGGATGCTAGGAAGAAATTGATGAGCCTGTCTCTTTCATCCAAGTTGAGACAGGCACTACTACTGCTACTACTGCACACTACATGCGCATAATTGGATGCATTAGCCTGTTGTATCTGCAATTGCCGCATCAGAACGTAGGCCAGTGCATCGCTACTAAATTGTAATTGCTGATGTGGTACATGGCAATTCTACGGATGTGATGGTACTCGATTGGCCCCATCCAATGGGCACTAATAACAAATAAAAATTTAGCTCAATTATTATTGATACTATACACCCAACCTGAGCCTGTCTGTAATCTTGTCAGAACCCCAGTGTCTAGAACAAATGAAACTAGGCTCGCTTCAATAACAATTCAGTAACTGGCAACTGATAGTTGTACCGTGTGTTAAATTAAATTTTCAATTTTTCATTCCTCAACACGACGTGGAAAAGTCGATCAAGAAATTCCAACCCTTGAAGTTTACCAAACCAACCGGATTTGCGTAGGTGAGGTGAGAGAATCAGCGAAACAAGGTGAAAGAAGACACTCTGCCTCAGAAATCAAGGGCGCTAACAAACTCTGCTAGGGTAGGGTAGTACTCCTACACACAGGCCACACCACACGCAAGCTAGTGGTAGTAGGAGTGAAAAGACAGCTGATTAATCCTGAATTGTTACCGTGGGGGAGTCGTCGTGCAGCGGCCGACGGTGGTCGTCGTCCGCGACGGCGGCGGAGGACTTGGGCGGCTGCCCCTTGTTACTCTGCTGCTGCTGCTGCAATTGCTGCTGCTGGAGGATGTCCTCGTCGCCGCCGAGGCTGGCCCTGGAGAGCTCGCGCTTGTTCTGCTTGCGCATCTCGCGGATCTTGGAGAAGTCCATGGAGTAGTCCGGGACGGCGCCGTTCTTGACGTCCCAGTCCCCGAACGCCGGCACCGTCATCCACCCGACGGCGGCGCCCTGCTGCTCCTGCAGGAACGGCCCGAATCAGATTGTTGCCCCGCCCCCGGTGGGGTGAAAACATGGAGCGGCAAGAAGTAGCTCAGAATCGAGACGAGATTTTCCCCCCACCCTCAAATATATCAAGAAAGTGAGAAAAAGGAAATAACTTTCCCCAAGAACCCTGCTCATATCATACCTCCTTGCGGTTCTCCATGAACGACGCTGAGCCGAGCACGCAGCTGAGCCTCTTTCACTGGATCCCTACCCCTCGTCGTCGTTGCGTCGCCTGTAAGCTTTGTTGTGACTGAGCGCTACTGGATTGATGCTCGAGGAAATCAATCAGGAGCCGTGTCAGCAGCGGCCTCCGTCCCAGGGCAGGAGACGCCGGTTATAAAGCGGAGGAAGAGGGAAGGAAGGAGGCGTCACTGCGATACTACTACCCGTCGTCTACTACTGTACTGGTAAAGGCTCGAGTGCACGACCACGGGAACGAGAGGGAGACCTGCGCCCGGAGGCGGAGGTCGGGCCCATCCCCTTCCAGCCGACGGACCACGGCCGGACTGACACATCGGGCGCGTGAGCCGCCCGCCGGCTTGGGAAACGCAACGGGAATTGCTCGAGAGCCGAACACAGAGTGGGCCCGGCACGAACGGAGAAGTGGGAAAGGTCGGCCACAGCATGTGGGCCCGGAAGCCGCAGTAACAACATCCGTCAACGGTCAGCAGCGACCCGAGTCCACGGGCGGACTTCGTCGTCGACTCGGTACCGTGTCCATGGGTACAAA